>CM065738.1:50524156-50529156 GCA_033310375.1 Conus canariensis | reverse complement strand
AACACTCGTACACCTGATTTTACCTGGAAAACATACCTACGTCAGTGAAATAGGTGACAGACAGGCAGTACAACACCCATCAACTTTATAGTACCTACCTTTTTGGTGGCAAGTGGTCAGGTTCACCATCTGAAAAGAACTGATGGGTGTTGTGAGGTGTAAGTAGTTATATAGGTCACTATGAAAATATGTGACGCTTTATGACGCTTTTAATTCACATGTTTACATAGTAGTAAAAAAAAAAAAAAAAAAAAAAAGGTCAAAATCATTCCATATTTGCTGAAAAAAATATTGGAGTGCATGCTTTTTGATCTGCATGAGTTAGTTTGTGTTTGTGAGAGGAAAAAAATCCTACGACTAATAATATTTCTAACTATATGCAGGTGTTAGTAGGAAGGAAGACAGACAGGCATCACAACACAAAACAACACTCAAATATTTTTACTGTACTCACCATATGGTTCCAGAAATAACGAATTATATGATCCACATGTGGTCACACACAACGAACACAGTGACTTGAAATGTTCTTGCTTTTCAGCACTTTTGTCGCACACAGAGCACTGACGTGAACTTTTCTTTTCGTTTTGCGCTTCTCTTACATGCACAAACTTCAGTACTTTTTGTATGTGGCACCATGATCACGTAGTCAACCCCCAAACAGTCTGTGCAAAACTGAAATGACAAAGTCCAGTCCTTGGTTGAGTTCAGTATCAGGTGTACTACTATGAACGAGTGTGTACCACTCACTGCTGGTGAAAAGAAGAAAAACAGCAACGATCCTTGCACAGTGACACCTTACAGATCACACACTCATGTGTTGACTGGATGGCAGTGCCTGCACACTCATGTGTTGACTGGATGGCAGTGCCTGCGGGGGGTTCCCAGTCAAGCTCATATCACTGTCACTGTCAGAGTGCGACATTGCGATTGTAGTCGGAAGTCGATGAGATGACAGAAAAAAAAATCGATAGAAAAATCAGAAAGGCCACAAACCACTCTCCGAATATGGCGCTGACCAAGGCAAGAAAGACCCGGATTACGACCGGTTTGTCTTATTACTGTTGTCGACCAAAAGAAGGAAGGCACACAAAGACAGTTAGCCTACTAAGGAACGGGCGGCACAAGGCGGATGAGCAGCCTGAAGCGTGGGGCGGAAGATGGCGGTAAAGTTTACTAATTACATCATCATCACCACTGTAACGATGGTCACAACACTCCCACTGAGTTTATGTACTCGCTATCATGATCTCCATAGTAGGCTTCCGTCGGTCATGGCTGACCATGGATAGAGTATATCCGACCTACGATTTATATCTGTCCGGGCTGTCTGCTCCCCCCGAGCAGCGTCGCCTGTGGCTGTAGAGAGAGATACGAGAGTGGCAGTCTCTGTCACAATGGTCACGTCTGTATGTTGACACTGGTTCGTTGGCTGTCAGCCCCTTTCTGTGGGCTCGCTTACCTGCTGCAGCAGCTGTCAGTTTGTCTTCGCCAGTCTGCAGCTGTTTCTTGAGAGTGCTTCTCCAGCTGTTGCGGTCTGCTGGGAGGTCTTCCCAGGTCTCAGTGTCAATCTCAAGTGCCTTCATGTCTCTTTTGCAAACGTCTTTGTGTCTCAGCTGTTGGCTGCTAATGCTTCTCTGCGTTGCAGCAAACTCTCTGTAGAAGACGTCTTTTGGGACACGACCATCCTCCATGCGATGAACATGGCCCAGCCAACGCAGCCGACGCTGTGTCAGCAGGGTATACATAGTAGGGAGGCGAGCGCAAGACAGGACTTCTGTCTTGGTCACCCTGTCTTGCCAAGAGATGCCAAGTATACGCGGCGAGCATGTGTGGTCCATGTCTCACTGCCATACAGCAAGGTGCTGAGAACGCTGGCGTTATACACAGCTATCTTTGTCTCTGTGGTCAGCTTGGGATTTGTCCACACTCTTTGTGTGAGGCGAGCAAGTGTTGTGGCTGCCCTTCCGATCCCCTTGTCGATCTCAGTGTCAAGAGAGAGGTTATCGGTGATGGTGGACACAAGGTAAGTGAACTGATGGATGGCATCAAGTTCATAGTCAATGGTGATGGCTGGTGGTGACGGTGTGTCTTGACCCAGGACATTTGTCTTCTTTAGGCTGACAGATCAAAGTCTTTGCGGGCTTGGGAGAAGTGGTCCATCAGCGACTGCAATTCCCACTGGGTGTGGGTTGTAACAGCGGCAGCATCGGCAAAAAACATACCTCTGATGAGAGCTTCGCAGATCTTTGTCCCTGCTCTTAGGCGGGCGAGATTAAAAAGCCTGCCATCTGATCAGGTCCGCAGGTAGATCCCCTCTTGCGCTGTGCTGAATGCATGCCTCAGGAGGAGAGCAAAGAAGATCCCAAGGAGGGTGGGTGCAAGGACACAGCCTTGTTTGACACCACTGCGTATGTCGAAGGGCTTGGAGAGATTGCCATTAAACTGCACAGTCCCTTTCATATTGGAGTGGAAGGACTCAATTAAGCTGTGCAGTTTGGGGTGGGGGTGGTAGGGGGCAGCACTGAAAAGATCATTTCTGCGGACTATATTGAAGGCCTTCGTGAGTTTGATGAATGTGACATACAGGGGCATCCACTGCTCTCTGCACTTCTGGAGTTGGCAAAGGGAGAAGAGCATGTCTACCATGAATCTCTCAGCTCGAAAGTCACACTGTGATTCTGGGCAGACACGTTTAGCCAGCTTCTGCAGGCGGTGCAGGAGGCCCCGAGCGTAGACTGCCGACGATGCTAAGAAGAGAAATGCCTCTGTAGTCATTGCAGTCACTCCTCTCGCCCTTGTTTTTATACAGGATGACAATCTTGGCATTCCTCATGTCCTGCAGTACAGCTCCCTCGTTCCAGCACTGACAGAGGACAGCGTGCAAGGGTTGAAGAGGGTAGTCTTGCAGTGTTTGATGAGGTATGGAGGAATGCCGTCATTGCCAGGTGCCTTGCCTGATGCCAGGCTGTCAATGGCCTTGCTGAGTTCGTCCACGGTCTACATCAAGCTCTTCCATGACTGGCATGCACTTGATGGCATCAAGGGCTGAGGAGGTCAATGTGATCTCTTTGGAGTAGAGGTCGTAGTAGTGTTCCACCCATCTCTGCATCTGCTAGCTGGGGTCATTTATTACTTCCCCAGTGGAGAATTGCTCTGCGTTGGTCCCAGTGCCTTCTTGATGTCATCATACATTCCTCAGATGTTGCCTCTTGCAGCGGCTGTCTGTATCTCTTTGCTGAGCTCTGTCCAGTACTCACTGGCGCAGCGCCTGGCATTTAGCTTAGCCTTGCTCATGGCAGCCCTGAGGATTTGCAGGTTCTTCTCGTTGGGTGATCGCTTGTACGTGCGGTGCGTTTGGCCTCAATAACAGGAGTCAATTCTAACGATATTGCCTCAAACCAGTCGTGAGACTTCGAAGCCTTCTTCCCAAAGGTAGCCAGGGCAGCACGGTACATAGTGTCTCATAAAGTTTCCCATCTCTCTGTGGCAGAGTCTGCGGGCAGCAAAGCATCCTATTCTCTCTCAAAGGCCTCGGCAAACTGTTCCACAAGATCTGGCTGAGAAATTTTACTGACGTCGATACGGAAGATCCCTCATTTCTTTGACCAATGGAACTTGTTTGGTTGCAGCCTGATCCTGCAGCATACCAGGGAGTGGTCTGTGTCGCAGTCTGCGCTGTGGTAAGAGCGAGTGTGGAAAAGGTTTTTGACAGTGGAGCGTCTTATCAGGATCAAATTCAGTTGGTGCCAATGCTTTGAGCGCGGGTGCCTCCAGGAGACTTTGTCTTATGACAGCTGTTTGTCTAGCGTCGCTGATATCTTGAAGGTCTTGAAAAAGTCCAGGCATCATTGTCCGGACATTCCAACATCCCAGTTTTAGCACTGATCCCTTTCTTGAACTTTTTGTTTTGCCCGGTGCGGTAGTTTACGACCTGCTTATCTCCTAGTCTCCACGCACCCAATAAAGAAGGCAGGTCGTGGTGGGACAGCACCTTGTTGGCTGGGGGCTACCCATCTTAGGCGAGCGATAGCTGTCCAGTGAGACGCGAAGATCTCTCCCACCGTCGGAAGCAACCCCTAGCGTCACGCTCTACGCCAATTGAGCGCTGACTTATGACCAGTATCTGTTGCTTCCCGTGTTGTGTCGACGCAAGTAGCGAAGCTGGGGTGTTGTCTCCAGATCGTAGGTGCAAGTAAGTGAGTGTGGATGGATGGACGGATAAAAGCCTGGGCATTGTCATATGGAGGACAGGCTGTTGCCCATGCAGCTTGTACCCCCTCTCCACCTTGCCGACAGATCCAAAGGAACAACAGGGCTGTTACGGTTTGGTGCCAACGCGGTGGCAGCAGCTGCCGGAGGGTGACAAAGTAACCCTCCAACCGCCTTAGGGGATCCACACCGGATTTTTTTTGTCAGGGTTTACTCCCTTAGCTAGATGGCCGTGGATAGCTCTCCATAGCTGGCGCCCTTTGATGGATCTTTTATTTATTTCCATCATGGTGTTTAGCCACCCTCCTCACCATCTGGCATCTTATAATTACATAAACTCGTATACACATTTTCAAACCATTAACAGTAAGTGTAACTGCATTCACTGTTTGATGATGACATATGCCTCCCTAATCTCATACAAAAGTTGAAACTTTTTGCAACCACTGTTAATATTCTATTATACAATGTGACATCTTGACAGCTTGAATAAAACAGTCTTTATAAGAGAATGAGTTCAGCCAAGAAGATGAAAAAAAAATTAAATGACATTCACTCTGGCTGCTCGTTTTTTACATTCATGCATGTATCTACAACTAGTTGTGAGGCAGACCCTTCACACGTCATGAAATGTCAAAGCCGATTCCTGTGTAACTGTGTGTGGATTTCCTACTAAGACCAATTCAGTGATTGATCACACTGGATCTTGGATTGATCTTCATAACGGTAATAATAAAGATAACTGTAACGATGGTGGTAATAAAGGTGATGATGATGATGATATGATG
>CM065738.1:50504156-50514156 GCA_033310375.1 Conus canariensis | reverse complement strand
GAGACAGGCAGATAGACAGACAGACAGACAGACAAAGAGAAAGAGATGCACAGAGAACGAGATGTACAGAGAGAGAGAGAGAAAAAAGAGAGAGAGAGAGAGAGAGAGAGAGAGATGCGCACAGAGGGAGAAGGAGGAAAACGAGAGAGAGACGCACAGAGAGAGAAGAGAGAGAAAGGAGCACGCACTGAGGGAGAGAGAGACAGAGAGAAATAGAGAGAGACAGAGACAGAGAGGCGCACGCACAGAGAGAGAGAGAGACAGACAGACAGACACAGACAGAAGCAGAAAAACAAAGGGGGTGGGAAAAGAAGGAGAGCAGCGACAAGAGAGAGAGAGGAGAGAGAGAGAGACAACCATCCTGAAAAAAAGTTTTAAAAAACTGGGGGGGGGGGGGGGCGGATGATGTAAGGGTTCAATAGAGAGGAAGACATAAATGGAAGTGGCGCTCGACAAAAGACAGGGACAGCGGCAGAGACAGTGGCAGAGACAGCAGCAGCGACATCGGCAGAGACAGCGACAGAGACAGTGACAGAGACAGTGGCAGAGACAGTGGCAGAGACATCGGCAGAGACAGCGACAGAGACAGCGACAGAGACAGCAGCAGCGACATCGGCAGAGACAGCGACAGAGACAGTGGCAGAGACATCGGCAGAGACAGCGACAGAGACAGTGACAGAGACAGCAGCAGCGACATCGGCAGAGACAGCGACAGAGACAGTGACAGAGACAGTGGCAGAGGCAGCGACAGAGATAGTGACAGAGACAGTGACAGAGACAGTGGCAGAGACAGCGACAGAGACAGTGACAGAGACAGTGGCAGAGACAGTGGCAGAGGCAGCGACAGAGATAGTGACAGAGACAGTGACAGAGACAGTGGCAGAGACAGTGACAGAGACAGTGGCAGAGACAGTGGCAGAGGCAGCGACAGAGATAGTGACAGAGACAGTGACAGAGACAGTGACAGAGACAGTGACAGAGACAGTGACAGAGACAGCGACAGAGATAGTGACAGAGACAGTGGCAGAGGCAGCGACAGAGACAGTGACAGTGGCAGAGACAGCGGCAGAGACAGCGGCAGAGACAGCGACAGAGACAGCGGCAGAGACAGCGACAGAAACAGTGACAGAGACAGTGACAGAGACAGTGACATAGACAGCGGCAGAGACAGCGGCAGAGACAGTGACAGAGACAGTGACAGAGACAGTGACAGAGACAGTGACAGAGACAGCGGCATAGACAGCGGCAGAGACAGCGACAGAGACAGCGACAGAGACAGTGACAGAGACAGTGACATAGACAGCGGCAGAGACAGCTGCAGAGACATTGACAGAGACAGTGGCAGAGACAGTGACAGTGACAGTGGCAGAGACAGTGACAGAGACAGTGACAGTGGCAGAGACAGCGACAGTGACAGTGACAGTGGCAGCGGCAGAGACAGTGACAAAGACAGTGACAGAGAGAGAGACAGAGACAGTGACAGAGACAGTGACAGCGGCAGAGACAGTGACAGAGACAGCGATAGAGACAGTGACAGAGACAGAGACAGTGACAGTGACAGTGACAGCGGCAGAGACAGTGACAGAGACAGTGACAGAGACAGTGACAGCGGCAGAGACAGTGACAGAGACAGCGATAGAGACAGTGACAGAGACAGAGACAGTGACAGTGACAGCGGCAGAGACGGTGACAGAGACAGTAACAGAGACAGTGACAGCGGCAGAGACAGTGACAGAGACAGTGACAGAGACAGTGGCAGAGACACTGACAGAGACAGCGATAGAGGCAGAATCAGAGATAGTGACAGAGACAGTGCAACAGAGACAGTGGCAGAGACAGAGGCAGAGACAGTGACAGAGATAGTGGCAGAGACAGTGACAGAGACAGCAGCAGAGACAGCGGCAGAGACAGTGTAACAGAGACAGTGACAGAGACAGCGGCAGAGACAGTGCAACAGAGACAGTGGCAGAGACAGCGGCAGAGACAGTGACAGAGATAGTGGCAGAGACAGTGACAGAGACAGTGGCAGAGACAGTGACAGAGACAGAGACAGAGATAGTGGCAGAGACAGCGGCAGAGACAGTGGCAGAGACAGTGACAGAGATAGTGACAGAGACAGTGACAGAGACAGTGACAGAGACAGTGACAGAGACAGTGGCAGAGGCAGCGACAGAGACAGTGACAGTGGCAGAGACAGCGGCAGAGACAGTGACAGTGGCAGAGACAGCGACAGAGACAGAGACAGTGGCAGAGGCAGCGACAGAGACAGTGACAGTGGCAGAGGCAGCGACAGAGACAGAGACAGTGGCAGAGGCAGCGACAGAGACAGTGACAGTGGCAGAGACAGCGGCAGAGACAGCGGCAGAGACAGCGACAGAGACAGCGGCAGAGACAGCGACAGAAACAGTGACAGAGACAGTGACAGAGACAGTGACATAGACAGCGGCAGAGACAGCGGCAGAGACAGTGACAGAGACAGTGACAGAGACAGTGACAGAGACAGTGACAGAGACAGCGGCATAGACAGCGGCAGAGACAGCGACAGAGACAGCGACAGAGACAGTGACAGAGACAGTGACATAGACAGCGGCAGAGACAGCGGCAGAGACATTGACAGAGACAGTGGCAGAGACAGTGACAGTGACAGTGGCAGAGACAGTGACAGAGACAGTGACAGTGGCAGAGACAGCGACAGTGACAGTGACAGTGGCAGCGGCAGAGACAGTGACAAAGACAGTGACAGAGAGAGAGACAGAGACAGTGACAGAGACAGTGACAGCGGCAGAGACAGTGACAGAGACAGCGATAGAGACAGTGACAGAGACAGAGACAGTGACAGTGACAGTGACAGCGGCAGAGACAGTGACAGAGACAGTGACAGAGACAGTGACAGCGGCAGAGACAGTGACAGAGACAGCGATAGAGACAGTGACAGAGACAGAGACAGTGACAGTGACAGCGGCAGAGACGGTGACAGAGACAGTAACAGAGACAGTGACAGCGGCAGAGACAGTGACAGAGACAGTGACAGAGACAGTGGCAGAGACACTGACAGAGACAGCGATAGAGGCAGAATCAGAGATAGTGACAGAGACAGTGCAACAGAGACAGTGGCAGAGACAGAGGCAGAGACAGTGACAGAGATAGTGGCAGAGACAGTGACAGAGACAGCAGCAGAGACAGCGGCAGAGACAGTGCAACAGAGACAGTGACAGAGACAGCGGCAGAGACAGTGCAACAGAGACAGTGGCAGAGACAGCGGCAGAGACAGTGACAGAGATAGTGGCAGAGACAGTGACAGAGACAGTGGCAGAGACAGTGACAGAGACAGAGACAGAGATAGTGGCAGAGACAGCGGCAGAGACAGTGGCAGAGACAGTGACAGAGATAGTGGCAGAGACAGTGACAGAGACAGAGACAGTGACAATGGCAGAGACAGTGACAGAGATAGTGGCAGAGACAGTGGCAGAGACAGTGATAGAGACAGAGGCAGAGACAGTGACAGATAATGTGACAGAGACAGTGGCAGAGAATGTGACAGTGAAAGTGACAGAGACAGAGACAGTGACAGAGATAGCGATAGAGACAGCGGCAGAGACAGTGACAGAGACAGTGACAGAGACAGCGATAGAGACAGAGGCAGAGACAGTGAAAGAGACAGTGAAAGAGACAGTGACAGAGACAGCGACAGAGACAGAGGCAGAAACAGTGATAGAGAATGTGACAGAGACAGCAGCAGAGACAGTGGCAGAGACAGCGGCAGAGACAGGGGCAGAGATAGAGAGTCGGTAGCGGAGCATTGTATAGATACGGTTACGACCACAACGTGTTAACCTGTGTCTTCGCTTGATAGCTGGGAGTTCAGCACCGCATATACATCACCGTTATCACGTTGGCTTTCTGCACACTCATGCAGTAATGTCTCAGACTGGAAAGGCATCCGTCGAATCACAGTGGGGAAGTCAGTGCATTGTGGCATCTTCAGCCAAGTTCTGTGAAGAAACAAACTAAATTATCTCCCCTGGCCAGATCTTCGACAAGCGAGATTTTGATTGATAGACCGCTACATACAATGTGAATTTCCTCTTCAAACAGAAAGAGAGAGAGAGAGGGAGACACACACACACACACACACACACACACACACACACACACACACACACACACACACACACACACAACCACACACACAACAAGATAGAATTTCTTCTCCAAACTGACGTGACAGACCACAACACGCAATGTTAATTTCCTCTCCAAAATGACGTGACGCATCAAATCACGCACATTGTGAATTTCTTCTCCAAACCGATGTGACAGACCACATCACACACACAATGTCAATTTCCTCTCCTAAACTGACGAGACAGACCACATCACTCACAATGTGAATTTCCTCTCCAAAACTGACGTGACAGACCACATCACTCACGATGTGAATTTCCTCTCCAAAACTGACGTGACAGACTACATCACTCAATAATGTGAATTTCCTCTCCAGACTGACGTCACGCACCACATCACACACATAATGTGAATTTCCTCTCCAAAACTGACGTGACAGACCCAAATCTACACCACACAATGTGAATTTCCTCTCCAAACTGACGTGACAGACCACATCACTCACAATGTGAATTTCCTCTCCAAACTGACGTGAAAGACGAGAAATCTCCCCGGCAGTGTTGTCTGCGAGATGTAAAGGACCTGTCAACATTTTGTTTTTTTTTGTTGTGTTTTTTTTTTGTTTTTGGTTTGTTTTGTTGTTGTGTTTGTTTTTTTAGATTAATGTCCCACCGCCACGCCATGAAGTCACGTGACACTGAACTTGATCAGAGACGGTGGGGAGAAATAGAACACGGAGTGGAAGTGTGTGGTCTCCATAAATCGCCACCAGTATTCAAAGAACGTTTTTTTTCACCCTTTCCCTGGCCAAAGAGTGAAAAAAAAAGAAAAATTATAGAAACGGCGTGGCGCTGACATGTGAATTGAAAAAAAAAAGAGGAGAAAAAAAATCACCCGGTTACCAGTTGGCGAAGACAGCGAGATGTGTACGAGGCCATTC
This sequence comes from Conus canariensis, assembly GCA_033310375.1. NCBI lineage: Eukaryota > Metazoa > Mollusca > Gastropoda > Neogastropoda > Conidae > Conus > Conus canariensis. Next base: position 50,509,091 of record CM065738.1, on the reverse strand, counting down.
GTCAAAGCAGAGCCTCTTCCCGAGCCACTACAGGCAGTACGTTGTCTCTCCTAGCTCTACTTGACTGGGAGATTTTACTGTTATTTATTTCATGTCAGAGGTTTGGGTAGTCATCCATGATGGCGATACAATGGCAGACAGTGAAGAACTGGCTGCAGGACCCTGGGTGTGATGTTAATACATTCCACAGTTGCGCACAGTGCAGAATTTGCAGAATGCCTTGTTCTTCTGTCACACGTTCCCATGATTTAGATTGGATGACGCTCATTCGAACGCATACGGTCGTAACTCTTTGTCTCTCTGTCGCTGCCTCTCTCTCTCTCTCTCTCTCTCTCTCTCTCTCTCTCTCTCTCTCTCTCTCTCTCTCTCTCTTCTCTCTCTCTCTCTCTCTCTCTCTTGTTTAATTCGTTTCTCAACCTAACATTCATAACTTTGCTAAGATTTTGAAAAGACGGCAAGACTGATTACAACCTGCACTTGTTTTTTGTTTATTCTTGAGTTGGTTTAACTATCTATCTGTCTGTCTGTCTGTCTGTCTTATCTATCTATCTATCTATCTATCTATCTATCTGTCTGTCTGTCTATCTATCCATCTATCTATTTATTTATAAATAAATACATATTTTCTTCATACAAACACACATACATACAGTATATGTATGTTATATACATATATATATAATAATAGAGAGAGAGAGAGAGTAAAAAGAGTGGGAGAGGGGAGAAAGGGTAAAACAGAATAAGGAATAAAGAAGGGGGGGGGGTTTCAAAGGCGAGACAAAGAGAGAGAGAAAGTAGCTGAGAGCAGAATCATCAGTAGAATCAAAGACAGGGAACATAGTGTGGGGTGTGAGGGGCATAAAGGGGGGGGGGGGGAGAGAAATGATGTGGCGGATAAACTAATCTCTCTATGTTAGTATTCCTAGTGAGATGATCAAATGATCTAGTCTGGAGTGTCGCTGACTGTGCGAAAGACAGGCAGAGGGAATGAGAATAAAAGGAGAAGACCACGGGCCGCAAAATGAACCACGGAAAAGATCAAATGAGAGAAAAGAAAGGGGCTTAAGAAACACGTTCAGGAAGAGAGAGAGAAGAGAGAGAGAGAGAGAGAGAGAGAGAGAGAAGAGACAAGAAGAACAGAGACACAGAGAGAGAGAGAGAGAGAGTGGGAGTGAGGAGGAAGTGGAAGAGAATGAGAGAGAGAAGAGAGAGAGAGGAGAGAAAAAATCAAGGAACGGATGTAAAGAGAAGGAGGAAGAGAAGACGCGGGGAGGGAGAGGGGGGGGGAGAGAAAGGAAAAAGAAGACAAACAGTAGAAGATCAGCACTTACCTCGTAGCGGCTAACTTCTCTAACTTCTTTTTTTTTCCCTCTGTCTTTCTTCTTTTTTTCTTTTCTCTTGTATTCTCTAGTCTAATCATAAATACTCGTGGTCGCTTTGTTTCTACTCTGTTTGCTGTTCCTTACATTTGACCTTTATTGACACTGCCCTTTGAGTTGCCCCGACCTCCCACTCCACTTCCTGTCCAATCTCCCCCCCCCCCCCCCTCACCTCCCTCCCACCCCCTCTTCTCTCCTGAGCTTACGCTCAGTTCCCGTGCTTAGTGGATCAGCTGTTGGACCAACCTGTTGGTCAAAATGTGTGGCCAAGTATCGGTGTGGTTTGGTTTTCTTTGCGTCTTTGTTTCTAATGAAAACATGTCTGGATTACACTTACTGCAGCATTTCATCAATATGTAACTGCTTCAAGGTTAGTGCTGATCTTCTACTGTTTGTGTTCTTTTTTAACTTTTCTCCCCCCCCCCCCCTCCGCCTTCTTCCTCCTCTTTATCTCCTTACCTTAATCTCTCTCTCTCTCTCTCTCTCTCTCTCTCTCTCTCTCTCTCTCTCTCTTCTGAACGTATTTCTTAAGCCCCTTTCTTTTCTCTCATTGTTTGTTCTTTTCCATGGTTCATTGTGTGGCCCGTGGCCTTCAACTTTCATTGACATTCCCTCTGCCTGTCGTTCGCCATTTAGCGACACCTCAGACTAGATAATTTTATTATCTCACTAGGAATATTAATATCGACAGATTAGTTTATCCGCCACATCATTTCTTTTCACACACCCCCCCCCCCCCCTTTCCCCCTTATGCCCCTCATCCGCCACCCTACGTTCCGTCTTTGTTTCCACTGATGATTCCGCTCTCAGCTACTTCTCTCTCTCTCTCTCTCTCTCTCTCTCCTCTCTCTCTCTCTCCTCTCTCTCTCTCTCTCGTTTCCAATGTAAGTGTGTTAATGCAAAGAAATCATTTCAAATCCAGCACTTGTTCTACCAGAAGGAAATGCAGTCCTCTAATGCTGACCAATTTTTGAATCGTACAACTTCGTAGCAGAGGGGGAAAGGTGGATATTATCAATAATCCAGTCTCTTTTGAAAGATTTGCTGTGTGATTTAGTTGGACGAATTGGTCAGATTCACTGAGTTACCGGCGCAAGTGTGTTTTGGTCAGATGGATTCTTATGTATGTGTTTACGTACGTATGCAATATACAGAGAGAGAGAGAGAGAGGAGAGAGAGAGAGAGAGAGAGAGAGAGAGAGAGAGAAAGAGAGAGAGAGAAACAGGCAGACAGACAAACAGACAGACAGAAGAATGACAGGCATAACGACGGGTCATTGATGATTTGTAGTGAGATCCTTCAGAACTGTAAAAAAAAGAAAAAAAAGCGAATTTGAAATCAGGATCGCCATTACTAGTTCACAGCTTTGTCCATCAAACATTCCCTTCTGTTCTCCAGCTACTGAGAAGTGATCATTGCTGCAGGTATGGGAGGGGGAAGAAGGATTCAGGCATTCCAGAGGAGATGCTTCCGCAAGATGCTTGGCATCTCATACAAAGGCCACGTTACCAACTGGGAGGTCCAGACCAGAATAAGGCAAGACATTGGATCATACAAAGACCTCGTAGTTGTCCACAGTGAAAAAAAAAGAAGGAAAATGAGATGGTATGGTCATGTATCAAGATCAACAGGACTTGCCAAGACCATTCTTCAAGGAACAGTGCGAGGAGGCAGAAGGAGAGGAAGACAGAGAAAGAGATGGGGGGGGACAACATCAGTGTGAATAGACTGGCCCCACACTCAGCAACTACCGTAGAGCGTCTGAAAACCGGGAGGACTGGAGGAAGCTGGTGGCGAAGTCTTCTGTGGCGCCCCAACACGTCTTCAAGACTCCGGGATAAGTGATAAGTGATGGAGGGGGGGTGGGGGGGGGAGAGTGGAGTGAGGGGCATCAGCGAGAGGGAGAGGAGGATAGGGGTGAGGAGGGGTGGTGGTGAAGAAACATGAAAGTACTGAATGCCTCCTGTCCTTTTCACTGCTTTCAATCCACCCACACCCCCATCCCTCCCCTCAGAATACACGATTCTCTTTCATGGCTCTGGACCATAAATCGGTAACACTACGGAGTACCACCCTCACACGTAAAAGACAAGCCTAACAGGGATGTCGTCCTTCGTCACTGAAGTGAGGATGCACTGGTTTAGGTCAGGGCATTCGCACGTGAATCAGGACGCCTCTTTTGCACTGTCTGGCGAGCGGATTAGTTGCGCTTATTTATTGAAGGAATGGTGCTGAAGATTATGCCATGCAGGAGTCTGGCTGCAGTGTGGTGTGGCTATCACTGGTTCTTCAGTGCTTGACTCTCACCCCCTCGACCTGTCTGTCAGCGTGCCCTGTTTGTCTGTCTGTGGTTGTTGTGTTTTTTTTTGTCTCTGCGTTTATCTGTCTCTGTCTGTCTCTCTTCTCGTTTCTGTCTGTCTGTGTGCCTGTCTATGCAAGTCTGTCTGTTTGTCTTTCTGCCTGTCTGTCTGTCTGCTGTCTGCATCATGCGTAAGGTCAGAGAGAGACCATCGGCCCCTTGGTTTTCGCTGGTCAGTGAGGAGCTGTTGGAGGCAAAACGGGCACGTCGGCGAGAAGAGAGGCGATGGAGATCCAATCCAATAATTATTTTCAAAGATTTGTACAAGAAAGCCAAGCATGTTGTCTCTAGACTTGTTGAAAAAGCAAAAGCAAAATGCTACAATAACAAGATTGAGTGTGCTTCAAGCACAAAGGAACTTTACAAAATTACTGACAATCTGTTGTGTAGAAAGACAAATAGTCAGATGCCTACTATTTATCCAACATGTGAGCTTCCAGGTCTTTTCTCAGTTTCTTCCATAACAAAATAACCACTCTCAGACGTGATTTAGACGCAATGGTTGTAGCTAAGCCTCCTCTGCCAGGTGAGCTTTTCACCAAAACTTCTCTCTCGTCCTTGCAACCTGTAACATCAGATGCTGTTCGTAACGTCATCATCAATTCCTCTCCCAAAACTTGTAATCTCGATCCTATTCCTACCCCTCTTCTGATTGAATGTCTTGACAGTCTATCACCATCTCTCACAGCCCTTATCAACTCTTCTCTCACCTCTGGCACCTTTCCGGATGCTTGTAAAGCTGCTCTGGTGACACCTCTTCTCAAAAAGGTCACTCTTGATCAAAATGAACTTAAGAATTACCGTCCAGTATCTAACTTGTCCTTTATCTCTAAAATAATTTAAAAGATCGTCCTCATCCAACTATCCGAATACCTGATTTCCAATAACCTCCTCAATCCATTTCAGTCTGCCTACAGACCAGGACATAGCACTGAGACAGCTCTTTTAAGGATAGTAAATGATCTACTCCTTTCTTTGAATGATCACAAAGTCTCGATTCTGGCTCTGTTAGACCTGTCAGCTGCGTTTCACACCATTGATCACTCTATTCTCCTCAGTCGTTTGCACCATGATTTTGGCATAGGTGGTACAGCACTGCAGTGGTTCTCATCCTATCTGTCACATCGGACTCAGTCTGTCATTGTTGACGGCCGAGTTTCTTCTGCAGCTCCTATATGTTTTGGAGTCCCACAGGGC
>CM065738.1:50484156-50494156 GCA_033310375.1 Conus canariensis | reverse complement strand
ACCATTATCATCACCATCATAATCGCCATGAACAATTTTGCCACTACAACCTTTAACCCCTCTCCTTTCTCCCTTTCTGTGTGTATAGCTACTGGTAATACCACAACTGCTATTGTCATATTACCACCAAACTTGGTAGTAATCTTCTATTTTTGTCATCCTCATTATCATTATCATCATCATCAGTAGTAGTAGTAGTAGTAGTAGTAGTAGTGTTATATTATTATTATCATTATCATTATTATTATTGTTATCATTATTATCATTATTATTATTGCTATCATTATAGCTGTTATCATCATTATCATTTTAATTAATTGCCCCCTTCCCAACGGCCTCGTTTTTATTCAACATCCATCTTGCGCCGAATGTGATAAAATAAGTAATTGGTCTTTCTTCGCTTTCGTTGTCCTGCATGTTCTTTTTCTTGCCTGAAGAAGACCCGCAACATCGAAACGTGTCGTGTTTTGTCTTGTAATTTGTTTGTGCGTGTTGTTTGGCAGATTAACTTATATTCTTTTTTTTTTCAAATGTGTTTCAATTCCTGCCTGCTGTTACCTCACTTTGAAACTAAGTGTTCTGGAGCAGTCAGCATTGTGGCTGAAATCCAGCAGTCAGAGGGTATGCTGTGTTGGACCACCTCAGAGACATCAGTGACAGGACTGGGCAGGCCACACCCCCAGTAGGATTTTGCACTAAATCACTATATAATCGTTGCACTAAATCACTATATAATCGTTGCACTAAATAACTATATAATCGATAAAAGCTTTTTGAGGCCTATCATAAATTTGAGCCAGCATTTCAGGGTTAAACTGATGATTAATCAAAAGACCAACTCCCCGCCAATTATTTCCCTTGTTTGGGGGGGGGGGGAGGGGGGCTTCCACCGATGATATCACATACAATCTTCAAAACACATGATCTCCCCCTTAGGTAGCGATGGATTTCAGGCCTTTGCATTCACCCGTGACCCTATCTTTATGCCGGGGGGGGGGGGGGGTCCCTTAAAATAGTCTCTTTCCTTTGATTTTAATCTGATTGCTTGGTACCACTGGCTTGTATTTTGATGGCCATGTGAAAGACAATGAGGAGGATCACCTTTCACACACAAGAAAAAGTCTAGAAACAATCCACTTTCGCCAGTCTATAAATACTCAACTCCTTAATTAAGCAAGGCCTTGGCACATTGCAGCCAACAGACAGCAGCATGGCCATCATCTGTTTCTCATCACCACAATCTCCGACAAAGAGACATCCTGTTCAGCATCGCTGATGATCTGGGACGCAATGATCTGGGACGCAATCCAAAAAGCAAAAACAGAAAAGAGAGACCTGGACGTAGTGTGGCTTGATCTGGCAAACGCATATGGATCTGTGCCCCATGAGATGATACAGTTGGCTCTTGACATGTACCATGTGCAAAGAACATCCGCGACATGCTCAAGAAGTACTTCAATGGCTTCTCAATGCGGTTCTCTACCAAGGAGTACACAACAGACTGGATCAACTTGGAAGTGGGTATTGCAATGGGCTGTGCAATTTCCCCAATACTGTTCGTGCTGGCAATGGAACTCATCTTGAAAGCAGCAACAAACAACGCGAGACAAACAGACCTTGGCGATGGATACAAGATGCCTCCTCTCAAGGCCTTCATGGATGACACTACAGTGATTTCATCCAGAGAAGACGAGACACGTCATGTGCTGGAGAGGCTGGACGACATAGTAGCCTCATCCAGAATGAAGTTCAAGCCAAAGAAATCACGGAGTCTCTCACTGAGGAAAGGAAAAGTGGCCGGATCTGTGGTCTTCAGTGTTGCCAACCAGGCCATTCCAACAGTCACAGAAGAACCAGTCAAGAGCCTTGGAAGATGGTATGATGATACGCTGAAAGACACACAAAGAGCAAAAGAAACCAAGCAGATGGCGGAGGAAGGCTTGGAGACCATTGACCAGTGTGGGCTCCCTGGCAAATACAAGGTCTGGTGTCTGCAGTTCATGCTGATACCAAAGCTCCTATGGCCTCTGATGATATACAACATCTGCACCAGCACAGTGGAGGCAATGGAAGCCAAAATCAACAAGTTCACAAGGAAATGGCTTGGTGTCCCACCCTGTCTGACTGACATAGCGCTGTACTGTCGCCAAGCAAAGCTGAAACTACCCTGAAATCCATCCTGGAGGAATACAAAGCAGGGAAGATCAGACTTCAAAGCATGCTGGAAGGACTCAGGAGACAAGGTGGTAGAAGCAATCAAGCCCCAGCTGAAGACAGGCAGAAAATGGAAAGTTCAAGAGGCGATGGATTCTGCAAAAGAAAGTCTCAAGATCAGAGAAATAACAGGACACACACAGACCAACAGACAAGGACTGGGGGTGACCAAAACTGAATGGTGGTCAAAGGCCAAAGGAAAAGCCAAAAGAGACATGATGATTCAGGAGATGAGAAAAGAAGAAGACCAAAAAAGACTCCAAAAAGCAGTCCAGCAGAGCCAGCAAGGGCAATGGACAACGTGGGAGAATGCACTCCAAAGAAGTCTCACTTGGAATGACATTTGGCACATGGCCCCTCTCAGGATCAGCTTCATTCTCAGATCTGCATATGACCTTCTGCCCTCAAATGCAAACCTGGTGAAGTGGGGGAAAACAGACGATCCTGCATGCCCCCTCTGCCATGAAAAACAAACAGTGGAGCATGTCCTAAGCTCATGTAGAGTAGCCCTGGCTCAAGGAAGGTACACATGGAGGCACAACCAAGTGCTCAAAGAGATTGTACAAGTAGTCTGGGCTAGTACCAACACCACAAAAGGGAAAATCAGGACTCCAAAAGCACCCGCAACATTCTTCACGGCAGGAGGCAGCAAATCATGGCCAAGAACAACAGTGCCACTCGAAACATGCAGGCAGAGTCTGCTGGACGGGGCAGATGACTGGGAGTGCACTGCAGACCTCCCAGAATGGAAGAGTCACCCAGAGATCATCAGCAAGATGGCATGAGACCAGACATAGTAGTCCACTCTAAGTCAACCAAGCAGCTGATCATGATCGAGCTCACGGTGCCATATGAGAACAGAATGGAGGCAGCTCAAATCTACAAGACTGAAAAGTATGCTGATCTGGCAAACAGCCTGAAGAGAGAAGGCTATCAGGTCAAAGTCCTCACTGCAGAAATTGGAGCTAGGGGGTTTGTAGGAACGTCTGCATACAGCCTCATGAAACAGCTCTCAGTTGCAGGGAAGGAAAAAACCAGAGCCCTGAAAGCAATGGCAGAAGCGGCAGAGAGGTGTTCAAGCTGGATCTGGTCAAGGAGGAACAAAAGTGAACTTCATAAGGCTTAATTTCCCTACAAATATCAGGTGTCCCTGTGGCTCAGTGGTTAAAGCGCGAGTCATTAAGTGGAAAATGAGCATGTCCAGAGGGTCATGGGTTCGAATCCCAGCCATGGCTCGTCCCAAGATGGGAAAAAAAAGGGGGCAGCAGAGGGACATCCGGAGTCATGAACCGGGTGTGGCCCAACCCCCCTAGAGTGTCAGGAGATAAGGGCCGAAACACTTGCTTGAAGGGGGCTTCTCTTCTGAGGACTCTCTGCTGCCACGCTCTCCACGAGTTTCTTTCTACTGCCGCAGCTTCTTCTTTCTTCTTCCGGAGAGTCTCCACAATCAACTGGCTGATTGTTATGAGACTGTGAAACGGGGGATTTGGATTAAAAAAAAAAAAAAAACTATTCCACTTCCTATTTCATTAGCATGGAATTACTCACATTCATACCACAAAGTGACACCCCCCCCCCCCCACCCCTATCTTGCCTACTCACTAGCCTACACACACAAAAGGGGTAAAAGCTAAGTGCGGAGCTGCCAGCAGGCTACCACGGTCGCTTTTCATCCATTACTATGGACTAGCTGGCCCCAGGCTGCAGTAGGCAACACAGGCCCGCAACATCCTTCCACTCATCCATGCACACAACAAGACAGCTTTTATGTAGAAATCTGCTGAAGATGTCTGTTGACCCGTGACACAAATGTGTCAGGGGTTTTGGCATCAACAGTATCCTGGGGGAGGGAGTTCCAGTCCACAATTGTTCTTGGGAGGAACGACATCAGCCGGTAGTCGGTGTCTGCAGCTAATTGTGTAAACTGCTGATCATGACTTCGTCGCTCTCTCTTCTTGGGAAGTTGGAGCTGTTGTTTCAACCTCGGGCAGCTGACTAAGTTGTTCTTGATTGTATAGAACATGGACTATGTCACCAAAAGAGAAATTGAAGAAATAAAGATTCGAAAACACGAGAGAGAAGAAAAAAAAATGTTGTAGAAAAAAATTCAAGAATTCAAATATCTGGGAGCGTGTCAGATTTTGATATTACCCGTGATTCATTGCCCAAGACAATTGACTGCCGCAATGTCGCTTCACACAAGGAGCACCAGCCCAAAGACAAGACAAGCCCAACAGCCAAGATTAATTACCGCTTTAAATTAGCAGCTAGAAAGTGGCGAGAGCTTCACATTATCACGACGTGAAAGAAAGAAATATGACTCTCTCTCTCTCTCTCTCTCTCTCTCTCTCTCTCTCTCTCTCTCTCTCTCTCTCTCTCTCTCTCTGTTATTCGAAATGTATCGGTGTGTTTGTGGAAGGCACTTAAATGTAGAGAAACAACTACCTCTTGACGTTCTGAATTATTTGCATTTGGTATGCTTTACAGTAATTAGTATTTATCTCAGTTCGTGTATTACGTTCACTCACCCCTCCATAAGGGGCCGAGGCCTGTATGAATAAAACCTCTCTCTCTCTCTCTCTCTCTCTCTCTCTCTCTCTCTCTCTCTCTCTCTCTCTCTCTCTCTCTCTCTCTCTCTCTCTCAATTGATTATCTATCATCCTTGCCTGTTTCCCGCAAATAGGGGGAAATGATAAATGGTAAGAAACCTCGTGAAAAAATAACAAGTAGAACAACAAAGAGAAAACCGAAGTGGAACAAAATGAAATCAAAATATGACTGAGTGAACTAAAGCGCAAAACAAAACGTGAAATGTACGGAGTAAAACCCATTTTTGCACATTTGGAGTAAAACCCATTTTTGCACATTTGGAGTAAAACCCATTTTTGCACATTTGGAGTAAAACCCATTTTTGCACATTTGGAGTAAAACCCATTTTTGCACATTTGGAGTAAAACCATTTTCACATTGTAAACCATTTTGCACATTTGGAGCCAGGAGATCAGGAAACGTCGTCTATCATGGACTCATGTTTAGAACCAGCAGGAAAAAAAAATCGAAAGCGCGTTAGACAAGAATGAAATAGACGGAGGGAGGAAGGGGAAGAGGACGAGAGGGAATTTAAAGATGAGCGAAACAACTAAAGAGGGTGACCCACAAAAAAAAAAAAAAAAAGAGAAACAAAAAGAGGGTGAAAAACAAAACAAAAAACAAGAGAGAGAGAGAGAGAGAGAGAGAGAGAGAGAGAGAGAGAGAGAGAGAGAGAGAGAGATGAAAAGGAAGAACGGGGAAAAAAAAAAGAAGAAAATGGAACAGGTAAAAATCTGAAACGTGATGGAAAGAACGAGAGAAGAATAGGAAACGATTTGAAGAGAACGTACAAAGGTGGAAAGAAAGCAAGAAAGAAAAAAAGGACAGAACTCAAAAAGGAGAGAAAGAGAAAGAAAGAAAGAAAGAATGAGCAAAAAAAAAAAACCAAGACGAAGACGAAAGATGAAGGCTAGAAAGAGCGAAATAAAAAGGAAAAGGAGGAGTAAGGAGGGAAAACAGGATTCAAACAAAAAGAAAAGAAACGAGAAAAGAAAATAGAACAAGAAAGAAGGGAGGAAGAAAGAAGAAGGAAGAAAGAAAGGACGAAAAGAAAACGGAAGAAAAGAAAAGACAGACAAAAGGTGCATCATGCAACAGAAATCCTCACAAAACCTGCAGACAAAATTCTCCGATAATTGTACAATCTCTCCTCTCTCTCTCTCTCTCTCCCCTTTTCTCTCTCTCTCTCTCTCTCTCTCTCTCTCTCTCTCTCTCTCTCTCTCTCATAATTTATCCAGATTTCTTTTCTTTCCTTGACTGGGAGGAGATAATTGATGGGAAAGCCGGAAATCGAAGGATAGAGTGTAATGAAATCAAAGAAATCAATCAAATGAACTGTGGGTGAATACAACTAGACACACGCACACACACACACACACACACAACACACACACACACACACACACACACACACACACACACACACACACACACAACACGCACTCACGCACGCACGTATGCGCGCACGCTCGCCCGCACGATTGCCTACACATCCGATATTCACGCACAATTCTCTCTCTCTCTCTCTCTCTCTCTCTCTCTCTCTCTCTCTCTCTCTCTCTCTCTCTCTCTCTCTCTCTCTGTATTTGCTAATTTTCTTTGTTATGCATTTTCTTTGTCGTTTGTTTGTGAGACTGACGACGGATGAAAAAGCATAATTCGTTTATCTTGATTTTTTTTTTTTTTTGGTTTGTTTATTTGATTGCTTTTTGCCATCTTGTTTGTTTGATAGTTGGGCCATCATTTGTTGTTTGCTAGTTCCCTGCACGCTCTCACCACTTAGTATGGTAATTCAGTTTGCAAATCTCCAAACACCACTCCCTTTTTCCCCTCTATACGTATTTTCTTTCTCTTTAAGCAACGCAACCGCATGCACAGCACGCAGTCTACACGTGCATACATGCGTGCGTGTGTGCGTACATGAGTGTGTGTGTATGTTTGTGTGTGTGTGTGTGTGTGTGTGTGTGTGTGTGTGTGTGTGTGTGTGTGTGTGCGTGCGTGTGTGTGTGTGTGTGTGTCTGAGAGAGAGAGAGAGAGAGAGAGAGAGAGAGAGAGAGAGAGAGAGAGAGAGAGAGAGAGAGAGAGAACTTAGATTGTTTTTCACGGCCGTAAAAATCCCAGAGAGATTTTTCCGCCTCATCTTATTATGCTTTAAGTTCTGAACGCCTTTAGATGTTACAAAATCGAATTTTATAGAACTTGAAATGTTCTTAAAGACAAAAATATTAATCGTGACAGACCTCAATTGTTATGTTTTCCTTATTACAGGCAACTAGAAACTAGAAGTTTGCCCCAAGTACAATAGCGGATCTTTACAATCAATACATTGTGCCTGTGTTATTCTACGGTTCTAAGATACGCGGTAATGAACATATTGATGTCCTTGGACAGTTACAGATCAAATTTATGAAAAGTTTGTTTCATTTCCATAAAAGCACAATGACTCCTGGTCTACAGTGAAAGTAGGGTGTATCCAATTTCAAGTTTAATTATTTCAAGCACGGTACAAATACGTGTTGGTGTAATGTATTATCTGATGCATATGCGATGAAACAGTCAACTCCTCAGTATTAGATATCGTGCAATTTGCAGGTAAAGGGTATATAAACTTTGCTGTGGATTTGTGGCATACAAAAATCTCAAAGCTGAAAATGGTTTTAATATGAAGAGGGGGAGGGGGAAGGGGGGTGCAGGGGGCTAGTCGAAGTTTTCTTTTCCATGTTTCTGCTTGGTAAAAGTGTTACTGATTCATTCCAAGAAAGATATCAGGGTTAACAGTGTGATGTTCTTGAAAATAGCAGCAACTGTTTACTCTAAAGAACTTTTAGACCAACTTTGGAAAAAGAAACTATTATGTCACAAGTAGCTGATATCTATGCAGTTCCATTAATAAGTAGTTGTCATAAATGCGAAATGGAATTCTACGGTCACAAAATAGAAAAATAGAAAAGTGCAAGTCTTGCAACACGAATGTGCTTGGTGATTAGTTTTATTTCATTCAAGAATGTAAAAACAAATGTGTACGCTTTAGAAATGAGGCGAATGCGCAAGATATGCAAATCCGATCTGTATCGACAACCGCCACAAGTTATTATGTTATTACACAGCCGTCAAATTCTACCAAAATAACAAATACAGAACATAAAACTAATTTGTAATCAACGAAGTTCAGTTCTTCAATCCACAAAATGAGTTACTTCGATACTCCTGTCTTTATTTCTAAACATTATTAATTGCAAGATAGATAATGACCTCTGCATCACGCGACGGTAAAAGTAATGTGTTATTTTCCCTAATGTATGTTTTGTTAAAATGTATTTGCAATGCCGATAATGTTCTTGTTTTTAGCAATACTAGCTGACTTATAGCAATTAGTATTATACGATTTATTTTTCTTTTGGCATCGCTATTTGTGTGGTCTGTTTGAACGTCTAACAGAATGCTGTTCAACGAAAAAGCTTACTCAACATGCCAGCGTCTGAAATACATAAAATAAATGTTTCTACTCTTTTCCCAAATCTCATTTATAAGAGGACAAGGACAATAAAGCAAATGTCAATAAAATAAACTCCATTCAGTTATCATATTTATTTGTTTCTGTTACTTTCTTTTTTGTAGAAGGATATTTGGAAAACATATGCTATGAATGATCTTCAAATGTAGTTCCGTAATCTAATTTCTTTTCAAGTTCGACACTTCAAAATTCAATTTCCAGCACCGAACGTCCTCACAAATTGTTGCTACATTCCACTTTTTTCTATCGAGTTTTTTTTTTTTTTTTTTTTTAATTTTTTTTTTTAGGTTTGGTGTCGAATAAGCCAACATCACCTCCACGGGAATCGGCGTGATTTACAGAATTTACGTTGCTGTGATTCCATTTCAACCAGGTTGCTGGCAAAGCATTTTTGACGCGTTATATTGAATTATAGCAGCAGCATTTTGTATTCTAGAAGAGTTTCTACACATTTCCACACGGAGAAGAATGCCTTCGGTTGAGTATACGATATTTCTTTTGTATTGTAACCTTTTTTCTTTATGTTTTGAAAACAATATTTTGTCTTTATTCTTAACCCTTTTTTTTTTTTGATAACAATGGATGGACCAAAAAGTTACCGCGAGATATTTCGTTTGAACTTTTTGCCTAATAGTGTCGCAATGACGTCGTTCAAAATTAATTATCTGTTTCCTATGTTGTTTATTTGTTTTGCTTACAATGAGATAGGTGCCATTGTGGTTTAATATTTCATTCAAGTGCCACTTGAAAATTTCAGATCAGTTTTCTTCTGTTGAGGGAAACAATATTCCCGTTAGTTTTTGAAATTCTTGTTCATTCAGCATTTTTAACCTTTGTCATTTCTGATCACACTCCATTTTTTTTTGTTTTTCCTTTCCAAAAACTGTTCAGTTCTTGCGTGTTCTTTGTCAAATTAATTGGTATACCATTGAATTGATTTTTTGACATATTTTCAGGCATACAAAGAACTCGCATAGCAAATATAAGGTGACTTACTATACAAGTCTTTATTGCTACACTTTTACCTTAACTGCTTTGCGTTAAATGCTGAGATCTCGTCTCCTCCAATCCTTCATAGTTCATTTGATACATTCAAATCCCCTTCCAACTCTCTTCAAGTTTCTAGCCATCGCGTCATTTTGAAAAAGCATGCCTAGAATTTTTATTTTGGTTAACCAATACAAAGGGGAGATGTTCACTTGGCTGCAGACCCACTCTTAAAGCCTTAGTTTTGCTCATATTTAGTTTTACTCCTGGAAAAACTTCAGAATTTTCAGAATATCGAAAGATAGTGGTATATCTCGATTTGTATTAAAAAAATAATGTTATGTCTTCTGCTGGTTATTTTATTTTTTCGTGGACTGGCTTCTCCCGCGATCATTGTCTGGTACACTAAGACCAGATGTTTACCTTTCCTTATCTTAGCTACGAGGAGTTCTACTGCTTATACAAAAACTAAAGGTCAGAATGGTCAGCCCTGCCTGATACCACACTCGACATTAAAAGTTTCAGATAGCCAGCCACCGTGACGGACGCTGCGTGGCGTTGGCCACTGTTGGTCAAAACCCGTATCTGTTTCTAAAACAAATTCTGTTTCTGAAAATGTTTCTGTTTTTGAAAATGTGTTCCAAAACCAGGATTTGAAACAGACGCATAAAACAGAGTGAAAAGCCTTGGAGTTGT
>CM065738.1:50464156-50474156 GCA_033310375.1 Conus canariensis | reverse complement strand
AAATTGTATTTAGAGATGGCAACATTGAATAAGCAGCATCTCTGCTTTTTTTACATCAAGCCATCTATGAAAAAAGAAAAGTTTAAAAAAAATCAAATCGTGTACAATGCCTTTCATCAAAAGCAAAGTAAACATACCGTCTTACCCCCTCCCATCTCCTCCCCTTTTCCTCACTGTGTGTGTGTGTGTGTGTGTGTGTGTGTGTGTGTGTGTGTGTGTGTGTGTGTGTGTGTGTGTGTGTGTGTGTTACACGCTGGACTGCTGACTTCCTCAGTACGAGGTAAGCGCAGTAGCTTGTAAGTGTTCGTTGCAGATCCTGTGATAGGTGTTCAGCTTGCAGACGACAAAAGACACCAGCCGGTACTGAAACGAAGAGGATCCTTTTATTTACAAACGTTCAAGAATATAGGAACACCAAACAGCAATCAACTGACCTTCAGGTTCAATAAGTCATACAGGAATTCAATCGTACATGCAGCAGCCAATATTCTGCTACTGGCAGCTTTTCATCGACTAGACTCAAAATCAGTGAAGACTCGAACACTTCTAATGACTAGAACTCTTCAACAAATCTTATTTCTCTCCCCCTCAGTCGCACAGCTTTCATCCTTATATATGTTCTTTAAAGAATATTCTCGAACATACTCGTTCATTCTTTTCTAGAATATTCTGCATATCGGTAAGCCCAACCAACGAAATTGCGACAAGCTTATGTGAGTGAGATTCGATCAGCTTCTACAACATGCTGGAACCTTCGGTAATGCACTAGCAACTTTAGAAGACCTGGTAAACGTTCTAACATAATGTCGAATATTCCAATCACGTTATCAATCGATCCGAAAACAAAATTGAACAATTAGGCATATATTCGCTTTCCAAATGTTTTAAATTGAATCAAAAATAGCACTACCCTGACTGATAATACAGAAGTCTAAAGCGATCAGTAGAAGGAGGCTTTCAACTTGTCATTAGTGCTATGACGCCTTTAGCGAAAGTTCCTCCTCTCTTTTTTCCCTTTTCAATTGTAACAGTGTGTGTGTGTGTGTGTGTGTGTGTGTGTGTGTGTGTGTGTGTGTGTGTGTGTGTGTGTGTGTGTGTGTGTGTGTGTGTGTGTGTATTAAATTGCTGGTATTGTTATATGCTGATGATACAATTTTATTGGCAAATTCTAAATCAGCTTGGCAAAAAGAACTTAATGCCTTACATATATATTGCACGCAATGGCAGCTAGAAGTAAATCCAAAGAAAACAAAAGTAGTTGTCTTTCATGGTCGAAATAGTATGCGTGAATTTTTTTTCTTTGGGAATGAAAAATAGAGGTTCTTAATTCAATGAAATACTTAGGCATCGAGTTCAGCAGAACAGGTTCTTTTTACAAAGCAAAAAAATGTGCTTATAATCAGGCTCTCAAGGCAATGTTTTCATTAGTACAAACTGCAAGGAAGCAGAAATTGCCAATTGATGTTTGCATACAATTAGTTCATTCCATAGTTGTACCTGTGTTGTTGTATGGTTGTGAAATTTGGGGTTATGAAAATGTTGATATATTAGAAAAGTTACAGTTACGTTTTTTAAAGTATTTATTTAGATTAAATAAAACTACAATGACTTCAATGATTTATGGTGAAACCGGAATCTATCCTTTTTCTGTACTGATTAAAGTAAGAATGATAAGGTTCTGGGCTAACTTAGTTGTTCCTGATTCTAAGAAGTATTCAAACAAAGTATATAATATCTTACATGAACTATATACAAAAGGAATTTTCGTTTCACCATGGCTTAGTTATGTTAAAAGCATTTTATTTGAAACTGATTTTGATTGTGTTTGGGAATCTCATTCATTCACAAACAGAAGTAACTTATGTAAGTGTGTTAAAAAGGAGTTGCAAAATAATTATGCTCGTGATTGGCGCAGTTCTCTTGAAAACAGCAACAAGTGTGTATTCTATAAAAGTGTAAAGACTGTCTTTGGAAAAGAACATTATATTTCTACTTTACCAGATATTTATGTTATATCTTTATTTAAATTTAGATGTAGTAACCATAAATTGCAAATTGAAATTGGAAGACACCATAATGTTCCAAGAGAATTGCGTATTTGTCGTAACTGTGAAATGGGTGAAATTAGAGATGAATTTCATTGCATCATGGAATGTCCAAAATATAATGAACTTCGTGAAAAATTCATCCCTAAAAAATATCTAAAACCAAAGTCTGTTTTCAACTTTTGTAATTTATTTCAAAAAGGAAGACGCATTTGTTTACCAGCCGCCGTGGCGAAGTGGTTAGCGTCGCGGACTCCCGGCTGGGAGGTCGTGGGTTCGAATCCCATCAGAGTCATGTGGGTTTTTCTGCCCCGACCGGCTCCTACCCAGAGTTGAGTTTGCTGCGGACTCAGTTGGGAAGACTGGGACCACACAGTCGAGTTTCATCCACTTAATGGATGCGTTTCTGAGAGTGTTGCTCAAATTTCCTGACCAACACTGCAGGTGCCTGTATCTCTCGGGCCTGGTTGACGCCAGGATATATTATGAAAGGAAGCGTAGAGTACAGCCCTGTCATGTAGTCTCAGACCGGAATGGAATTCCGTAGCATCATCTTAATCATCCTCATTCTCATCGATCAGCATAAAAAAAATGTCTCAAATTCTGTGGCCCTTCATGCCCTGCTCTCATGGTGACCTCAATTTCAATGTCCTCTCCACGTCTGTGGCCTTGGTTTGGTTCCGTCGGGGTCACCGGTATCGGCGAGTCCATGGGGGCTGTCGTTGGACGGACGTGGTGGCGCCCTCCGGAGGGAGAGCTCACTCACGCCGGCTCCGCGACTAAGCAATTATTGTCGTCAGTAGGGGGCTTAGTAGGTGGTGTCCTGCGTATGTTAGATCAGAACAGGCGCCACTGAACACCACCGAAGTGACTCGGCAGCAGTGCAGTGTCTCCTCCGGTGGGTTGCCTCTTGACGACTTGACATTGACTGCTTCCTGTGGATTGCCGGTGCCGGGGCTGCGGCGGGGCCGACCGGGCTGTGGCTGTGGACGGGGTGTCGGAATGAGCGGCGTGGGTGCACTGCCTCTGAGGTGGCGCAGAGGTTGGGACAGCCAAAAAAAAAAAAAAAAAAAAAAAAAGACGCATTTGTTTGAATATTAGTAAGTTTCTAAAAAATAGGAAGATTGTTTAATGAGATCATTACAGTTCACCAGAATTCAGCATTTCGCAACTATGTTCACACATTGTTCTGAGTGAGTTTCGTATTTCTCTTTGTTACATTTGTATCCTCCATGCCCCAACAGGGGTCAAAGGATTAAATTTGAATTGAATTGAATTGAAATTGTGTGTGTGTGTGTGTGTGTGTGTGTGTGTGTGTGTGTGTGTGTGTGTGTGTGTGTGTGTGTGTGTGTGTGTGTGTGTTTTCTCTTATTTCCTTTTCCCACTCTGATCTCACTTCTCTGTTCTGCCCTGTCTGTCTTGTGAACCTGTTTGATCGTGATGTCCTGTCTGTCCTGTGAGCCTGTTTGATCGAGATGTTTATTTTATCCTGGTGGAGACAACACCACATAAAAAAAACCGTCAAACTATCGATGAGAGATTGCAGCATCACTTATTTTCAGACCACTGTGAGTATCTAATTCAATATTAGAAATCAGACACGTTTACTGCGATACCACGCCTGTAAACGCTTTATATAAATACATACATATATTCTTCAATACATCACTATCATTACTTGTCTTCCGTAAGGTATTATGGAATACACAAGAGTTTGCTTAATATTTCCGTGGAAATCATTCTTGCCTAAGATCACTGAGACTAAGGTAACAAAACAAATTGTGTACTTCACCTTCTTCTGCTTCTTTGCCTAAAGGGCATGTCAAAGAAATGATTGACACGTTATGATATTGATCACGGTGTATTCTAACGCCAGTCAATCCCACTTCAAATTTTGCACGATAGCATTCAATACACGTCATTCGATGTATCTTTCAATGTTGATAAGAAGATAGCTTTCACAGCTCCTAGATGATTTGAGGGTTCTATACAAAGAAAATCCCTTACTATCTTTAACATGTTCATTCCAGTTTTGCCACCGGTTATCTTTAAATAAGCCTTTGGCGAAATTCATGCTAAAATGTATTCATATTTTGAACCCCCCGAATACAAGCTTACCATTCTAAACTCATTCTGGAATAATTTTTATTTTCCCAGGAGACTTGAAACTGACGTATATTTGCCACCTTAGTCCAGCCTTGTTAGTGTGGCATAAGCTTTCACAGATGATATATTTCCATTCATACCTAATACTTTCAGCCAATATCTAATACACTGATCAGACGTATTTACGTAAACTGAGTAACACGCTGTTTCTCCGTAAACTAAATCATTTGGCGTTTATAGCCGCTCCGCAAAAATGTCTTTGATGAAAAGAAATGGGCTTTTTTTTCTTATACAAGCGATAGCCTTATCCAATCGCTGTATTTCAGCATCATATAAAGCCATAGACTGAACTTGCGTACAAAATGAAGCCTTGAGGAAAATATAAATATAAATGCTTACAATAGTTTCCCACCATCATTTCCTGCCCATTACGAAACCATTTCTCTCTCTCTCTCTCTTTGCAAGTTTACCCTTTTTTTGTTAATAAAACAACATTGCTCTTTTTAGTTTCAGAGTGAGGTGACTGCAAGCGAACACTGAAACCATTTTTTTTTAATCATTGGTGAGTCCGTCGTAGGGAGACGGACTCACCAATGATTTAAAAAAAATGGTTTCAGTGTTCGCTTCCAGGCGGCGCCCCTACGACTCCATAAGGAGTTAAGGGCGCAAGGCAAGGCAAGGCAAGGTGAGTCCACTACACAACAGGGATAAACAAATTACGGGACAAAACATACTTTGTGTATTATTTTGTCACTGTTGTCTGGCGAACTCACAAATAATAATTCTTTTGTTGTTGTTGTTTTTTCAAATTTGTTCTTTTTAATTCTAACTTTGACCTGAAGTCTTGAAGCTGCGCTCCGCAAATCATTGAACTATGCTTGAAAACCAACTGGCGATTCAGAAACTAAAGCAGTGTCATTTGTCAATAACAATCTACTATAGCCGGAAGCTAATGTTTCACTGTGCCCTCCTTTTTTCTGTTATATCAAGGGTTAATTCATTGATAAACAAACAAAAAAGTATAGAGCTGCGTGCGTCTCCCTGTTGTACCCATATTGTGCGCATGATATAGTCAGTAAAACTAGCACCAGAGCTTTTGTGTGCTCTATCTGGGTGACAACTTTTTTCATATAAACCCAGAGAGAAAGAGAGGGGGAAAGGGGAGGGGGCTCTCTCTCTCTCCTCTCTCTCTCTCTCTCTCTCTCTCTCTCTCTCTCTCTCCTCTCTCTCTCTCTCTCTCTCTCTCTCCTTGTTTTCCCCAGAGCTGGGTTGAAAAAGGCATGAAAAAATAAAGTTTCGTTCGTTCGTTCCTTCGTTCGTTCCTTCGTTCGCTCTCTCTCTCTCTCTCTCTCTCCTCCTCTCTCTCTCTCTCTCTCTCTCTGAAAATAGATTTTCGTTCGCTCGTTTGTTCTCTCTCTCTCTCTCTCTCTCTCTCTCTCTCTCTCTCTCTCTCTCTCTCTCTCTCTCATTTTTGTTTTATTATCTGCTTGTCCCTAACATCGATCAACCCATGATAAACGATGCTCCCTAATCTCCTGCATGCGAATTCCCATTGATCCAGTTTACTCCGGGAACTTTCTCATTTGTTTTGGGGTTTCTTTTCTTTCATTTGGGTTTGCTTCGTTTCGTTGATTTCACCATATTTTATCTTATTCAATTTTACTTATTTGCCTTTTTTTTTTTAACATCTATCCATCTCTTCCATTTGAGGGGAAAAAAATGGAGGAGAAAAGATAGATTATAGATTCAGAGAGAGAGAGAGAGAGAGAGAGAGAGAGAGAGAGAGAGTCAGCCAAACAGACAGACAGACAAACATACAGACAGTTTAAACTTACTTGTTTGAAGGGAATGTTTCAGGTGCATTCACCCTTGAAGCCCCCCGCCCCTCCCCCCCCCCCCCTTTCCTTTTTTCCCCTCTCTTTCATTTCTTTTATTTTTTCTTCCTTTTCTCCTGTCCTCCTTTCTCCTTTTCCTCTAACATCCTTTCTTTCTTCCCTTGTTTGTTCCCTTCCTTATATTCTTTCTTGTTTTTTTTTTCTTTATTTCTTTCTTTCTACCTTCGTCTGTCTTCATTCTTTGATTCTTTGATCATCTCGTTTATCTGTCTCTCCTTCCTTCGCTCTTTCACTCCACAATTCCTTTCTTCCAATCGTTTCTTTGTGATGTCTTGTTTCCGTTACCCCCACCCCCACCCCCAACCTTTTTTTTTCCCTTCCTTTCTTGTTTTTCTCTATCTTATTGTTTGATATTTTGTGCGGTGTTTGTTTGTTTCTCATCTTTTGTTTAACCGTTTGCAATTTGCTTTTATCTCCCTCTTTCATTATTTCTCTCCTTTTGAAGAAGAAGAAGAAGAAGGAAGACGAAGGAGAAAGAGGAAGAAGAAGAAAGAAAGAAAGAAAGAAAGAAAGAAAGAAAGAAAGAAGACAAGATGCAAAGAATATAAACGTACTCCCAGTTTATCTGGAATACGCGTGAGATATTCCATAAAGAGGAAAAACCGTTTGGGACCATTATAGCCGTTAGTAATGGATGTAACGGTAAACATCGGACATCATCTGTGACCCATAATGAACATACCTACAAATTTTCAGAAAGATCGGCCAAGTACTTTCTGAGATTTTCCATAAAAAAAAAGAAAACCGCTATGGGCCGTTATAGCCGTTAGTAACGGATATAACGGTAAACTAAAACGTCGGACATCATCCGTGACCCATAATGAACATACCTACAAATTTTCAGAAAGATCGGCCCAGCAGTTTTGTCTGGAGCGAGTGGAACACATTGTGACCACGGACGGACAGACACACACACACACACACGGAGAGAGAGAGAGAGAGAGAGAGAGAGAGAGAGAGAGAGAGAGAGAGAGAGAGAGAGAGAGTATTTCTTCGTTCCTATTGTAAAGTACTCCCTGTTCTATAAGAACTGGGAGTACAAAAAAGAAGAAGAAGAAGACGAAGAAAAAGTATGATGATGATGATGATGATGATGATGATGATGATGATGTGATGATGATGATGACGAGGTAGAAGAGAGAGGAGGAAGAGGAGAGAAGGAGGAGGAAGGGGAGGAAGCAGAAAAAGGATCATGATGATGATGATATGATGATGATCGCATTATTCATCTCCTAATTGAAGACTTTTGTTGACGCTTCCGTGCAATGATATGTAAATGAGATTAGAGAGGTTAACGCCCGAGTCGCCTGAAACGCTAAAAACAAGTTGTTTCCCCTTCTGCCCCTGCTACAAAGTTGTTGAACGCTGCATTTTCGTACAAACGTTACCACACATCCACCCCTACCACCCGCCACCGGTTTTCCTCTTCATCCCTCGAGTCCGTTCTTTAGCCTTTCATAATTCCAGAGGTGTTTTTTTCCTTCGTGTTGGCGTTCTGGTCAAGGGCACTGGCTGTTGGCTTCAGGTGAAGTCCACGACAGTGACATCTTTTGTTACTTTAGTTGAACTGTGGCTGCCAACGCCGTTAATGTTCTTTTTGTTTGATTGTTCGTTTGTTGGTTTGCTTGTTTGTTTCGTTTTCTTTCTTTCTTTCTTTCTTTCTTTTTCTTTCTTTCTTTCTTTCTTTCTTTTTTCTCTCCTTTCTTTCACTTTATGTTATTTATCTATTTGTGTCTTTGTTTCTTTTTTTTCTTTCTTCATTTTTTTTTCTTGTTTCTTTCTTTCTTTGTTTCTTTCTTTTTTTCTTTCATTTTTTATTATTTCTTTCTGTGTGTCTTTGTTTGTGTGTTTCTTTCTTTCTTTGTTTCTTCCTTCGTTTTTTGTTTTTGTTTTGTTTTATGTTTTTTTCTTTCTTTCTTTCATTCATTTTTTTGTAATTTCTTTCTTTGTGTCTTTGTTTGTATGTTTCTTTCTTCGTTTCTGTCTTCGTTTTCTTCTTTGTTTCTTTCTTTCTTTCTTTGTGTGTTTCTTTCTTCTTTCTTTCTTTCTTTCTTTTTCTTTTTTTAATTCTTTCTTTTTTGTCTCTTTCTTCTTTGTTTGTTTGTTTGCTTTTTATGTTGTTTTGCTAGTTAGCCACATCACGTAAACAAATTCTGAATTTCTTTTAAAAAAATTTAAAAAAAAAAAAAAAAAAACTCGATGAAAAATGAAACGTGGTACAAAAGATGGATTCGTCGAAAATTTGATGAGGATGTAACTTAACTCTGATGGCACTCACTGTGGCCGCATGAAACAGAAGACAGCAAGCTAACTTGGACAAGACATAGAAATACATCAGTACGGCCAGCAGCTTGAGCAATGAATGATATGATATGATATGATATGATATGATATGATATGATATGATATGATATGATATGATATCATATGATATCATATCATATCATATCATATCATATCATATCATATCATATCATATAATATGAATACTTTATTATCTCAGAAAGTAAGAAATTAAAATAGGTGCATAATGAACAGTATCGCAAGACAACATACATAATACAAAAATAATCACAATCAAGTGGCCACTTATACGATTTACTTGTACAGTCCAACACCCCACCCTCCCACAGACACGCACACACACACACACACACACACACACAACACACACACACACACACACACACACACACACACACACACACACACCCATAATCATTTGAAAAACCCGAAACACATCCACACACACAAGCACACTCATAGGCTTACACACACAAGCCCATATTATATGCAAATACGCGTATATTCACACAAGCACACACACACACACACACACACACACACACACACACACACCCTACTCCCCCCATCCCACACCCTCTCCCTCTCTCTGTCTCTCTGTCTCTGTCTCTCTCTCTCTCTCTCTCTCTCTCTCTCTCTCTCTCTCCGTTTCTCTCTCTCTCCGACTCCCGCACACCACTGAGCATGAGAAATGGTACAAAAGACATCATGAATTTAGAAGATGGATCGACCTGGGTATAAAAGTTTTTTGTGCCCTACATTTGACTCTAAGGGTCCTAAAACGACGTCCAGATGGTAACATTTCGTAATATTTTGCTAAGACATGGCTATCATCACTGGCAGTCTTTCTTGCATTCCTCTCCACTCGTCTGTCATACAATTCTTGCGATCTGACTTGCTTCCTTCCAATCACTTTACTACACACATTCACCACATCATTCAATACTCGCTTGCTCTTCACACCCAAACTTCCATACCGGCACATACAAGAAGCAGTGAGCAATGACTCAACACAACAATCTGGCTTTAAAGCCGAAGTCCTCGCCATAGAGGTTAGAAGAGGACGAGAGTGGCTGGTATTCCAACCAGCGATCTCATAAAACCGCGCAGGAGTTCTGGTAAGAAAAAAAGATTAAAACCTTTTACAAACCAAAAGGCAGAGACGGTTGAAAAGAGTTCTAGCTAGATATGGTTGTAGATTTCCCAGCTTACAACAGGTGTCCACAAGCGACATGAGCGAGACATCCGACTCTTGTTGCTGTCCTAAATATCATTTGTTTTCACCTGAAGAAGACCCAAGAGGTCGACATGCATTGTGTCTGGTCCTGTACTCTGTTTGTCTGTCTCTTTGTTTGTCTGTTTGCCTGTTTGTTTGTTTGGTGTTTGACTTTCTTTCATTCTTTCTTTTTTCCTTTCTTTCTTTCTTCCCCCCCCCCCCCCCCCCCCCCCCCCATCTTTCCATTCCTTTTCTGCTGTTCAATCATTTGCTTCTTTCTCCCTCTCTATTGTCTTCTTTTTATCCTTTTCTCTGTTGTTCTGCCTTTCCTTCATCCATTTTTTTTTTCTTTTATTCCTTCAAATATTTATCTGTAATCTTTTTCTACTTTGTGATTTAAAGAGAAATTCCCTTCATGCTTTGTTTGGTTTTGT
>CM065738.1:50449156-50451656 GCA_033310375.1 Conus canariensis | reverse complement strand
ACCGTGTCCGCTGGAAGAGTGTGGTTGCGGCAATGTGTTCTCCAGGGAATTCAGAGGACTAAGTCAAGTCAAGAATGAACGAATAAACCCACTCACACAAATTCAATCATTTAAAGTCTGCTTTGAAATCTAGTTCATATCATGTAAAGGGCGTAGTTTCATGACTCCAGGGCCCATCAGCAGAGCACATCACCATCAAGCAAACTGCTGGACATATCTGGCATCCCCACTAACTGCTGTTTCACTGACAGATGGAACCAGTACAACTCCAGACACACAGCTAAACGTTTGCCACATAGTCCCACCCACCATCTGAGGAGGATTCTAGGTTGCAGTCTTTCCCACTGGACTTTCCTTGTGGTCAGTAGGTCTTTCCTTTTCCATCACCAGGCTTTTTCCCAGAGACGTGCAAAAGCAGACAAGACTAAGATGTGCTGCAAGGTATCAGTAGGACCCAGAGAAGCACTGCCCCCCAATGGCCCAACCACAGGCTATAGGAGCAGTTCTGCAACGTCCTTGAAAGGGCCTTCCCCTCGGACGTCAAGGTGCGTAACAGCTCCCTGGCAGATGTCATTAAATAATAATAATAATAATAATAATGGTATTTATAAGGCGCAAAATCTTGATGAAATCAACTGTGAGCGCCCGCACACACACACACACACACACACACACACACACACAAAAGGCGTCGTAAACTGCCTGTGTAAGAATCCATAGTAAATCAATCTAATCAGTAAAACATCTTCATGCAAGCACAAACACTCTTCCCACCCACCTGCTCCCCCCCCCCCTATATATATATATATATATATATATATATATATATATATATATATATATATGAACAATATAAAAAAAGTCCTTGAAAAATCTGAAGGTGCTCAACCCCTTGGGGAGCAACATCTGTATATATATATATATATATATATATATATATATATATATATCACACAGGTACAAACAGATGTGCGTGCGCCGCTACAGTACACATCCACCCTCTTCAAAACATGGCCTTCCCTTAGGACGTCAAGGTGCATAACTACAGCTCCCTGGCAGATGTCGTTGTGTGATGGACGCTGAACACCACACAGCACATCCTCCACAGGAGCGTGCATATGGATGCACAGCCCTTACTTTGTGACTGCAGAGCCCACCAGCAAAACACAGCACTATCTCCCCTGACCCTGCCAATTGACAGCCTGTTCTGTCAAGTGTGTTGATGCGAACACACACACACACACACACACGAGACCTCTAAGAAGATGATCGATCAGAGAAGGCAGGCAGCAATGGTTTTGATTTTTTTCCCCTCGGCTTCAGTCGAACCTGGCCAGGCGTGTGTGTTCATCTCAAATGCAACAAGTTGAAACCAAAATCATTTTCGAATCTGGTTTGACCATGAAATCAAAGATGAAAGATCGATTCAGTAAAATGATCTGTTTCTTCGGTTTGAAAGTATTGTAGGTGGGTGCGCGCGCGCGCGCGCACGCACCACACGCGT
Source organism: Conus canariensis (assembly GCA_033310375.1). NCBI lineage: Eukaryota > Metazoa > Mollusca > Gastropoda > Neogastropoda > Conidae > Conus > Conus canariensis. The sequence goes on along the minus strand of CM065738.1, from coordinate 50,450,152 downwards.
ACGCACAGGCACGCGCACGCCACGCATCCACGCACACATAGATAGAAAAACAAACACACATGTGTGTGTTTGCATACACACACACATAAATAACTATATATATATATATATATATAATTATAAGTAAAGCTTGCTCTTATGTCTTAGATTGAAGAAATAGGGGGAGATAAGCATTCGTATCTGCAGTTGTAGATAATTCTGCCTAACTAACAGTATGTGCTTGAGTGAGTGAATGGGGAAAAATAAAATAAATGCTTCTCAAAATGAGCCTTCAGCAAGCTTATAGTCTCCAAGGGGGAGACAATTCGCTAACATATAACTCCTGGTCAGATACCGATATTTCGAAACCTGATTATTTCTCCACAGTGACCGCGGAAAGTGGTCATTTGACTCCTCTGCCTTTTCGGTTTTAAGAAGAATGCTATCCCAGAAAAAGGCTGGTGTGCAATACCGTTGTATGTTTGTTGAGTGTTCAAAAAACCAACCAAAGGTGCCACCTAAGAAGCAAAAGAAAATCATGAAAGAGCAAAACAAGCTATATTTTCTTGTGAAAAGTAGAAAATATAAAAAGATAACCTCTTAGACACAAGTGCTGAGGGCCAGTTCTTGGAATGAATCCGCAAGGGACTAAATGACAATAAACTAATAAATTCCAAGGATAAGTACCAAGCACCATTCCAGCAACTTACAGAGCAGCTTGGTGTTGCAATGACTGCAAGAAATATTCAATTATAAACAAAGTTTGCTCTTATGTCTTAGATTGAGGACTCAAGCACATACTGTTACTTAGGCAGAATTATCTACCACTGCAGATATGAATGCTTATCTCCCCCTATTTCTTCAATCTAAGACATAAGAGCAAGCTTTGTTTGTAATTGAATATTTCTTGCAGTCATTGCAACACAAAGCTGCTCTGTAAGTTGCTGGAATGGTGCTCGGTACTTATCCTTAGAATTTATTAGTTTATTATATATTATATATCTGTCTGTCTGTCTG
>CM065738.1:50431656-50434156 GCA_033310375.1 Conus canariensis | reverse complement strand
AAAGACTGGTAAGATGTAACAAACAAGACCTCATAGATTAGAAAGACTGTAAGATGTAACAAACAAGACCTCATAGATTAGAAAGACTGGTAAGATGTAACAAACAAGACCTCATAGATTAGAAAGACTGATAAGATGTAACAAACAAGACCTCATAGATTAGAAAGACTGATAAGATGTAACAAACAAGACCTCATAGATTAGAAAGACTGGATAAGATGTAACAAACAAGACCTCATAGATTAGAAAGACTGATAAGATGTAACAAACAAGACCTCATAGATTAGAAAGACTGATAAGATGTAACAAACAAGACCTCATAGATTAGAAAGACTGGTAAGATGTAACAAACAAGACCTCATAGATTAGAAAGACTGATAAGATGTAACAAACAAGACCTCATAGATTAGAAAGACTGTAAGATGTAACAAACAAGACCTCATAGATTAGAAAGACTGTAAGATGTAACAAAAAGACCTCATAGATTAGAAAGACTGGTAAGATGTAACAAACAAGACCTCATAGATTAGAAAGACTGGTAAGATGTAACAAACAAGACCTCATAGATTAGAAAGACTGGTAAGATGTAACAAACAAGACCTCATAGATTAGAAAGACTGGTAAGATGTAACAAACAAGACCTCATAGATTAGAAAGACTGGTAAGATGTAACAAATAAGACCTCATAGATTAGAAAGACTGGTAAGATGTAACAAACAAGACCTCATAGATTAGAAAGACTGGTAAGATGTAACAAACAAGACCTCATAGATTAGAAAGACTGGTAAGATGTAACAAACAAGACCTCATAGATTAGAAAGACTGATAAGATGTAACAAACAAGACCTCATAGATTAGAAAGACTGATAAGATGTAACAAACAAGACCTCATAGATTAGACGTGTACAAGAAAACAGATATCTAGAACTTTTTTTTTTATGGAAGAAAGATTTTTAACGAAGTTTCTGGTGCGTTTTTAGAAGGTGTATTTTAAAGAAATGCGTGAATGGCGTTGTTGTTGTTGTTGTTGTTGTTGTTGTTGTTGTTGTTGTTGTTGTTGTTTGATGACCTGTGAGTTAACTTTAACGTGGTGACAGCCGTGATGTGGCCCATTGCAGTCGGCTGGACTATAAGCAACATTACCTTACCTTAAAACAACTTGCCTGGGTTATGGTGGCAGGTCCTTGAGGAAGAGGTGGATGAGGGCGCTTCGGTTCAAAACCTTCTTGGCTCAGGGGGACCAGTGGGAATGGGTGACAGTGGGCAGGGAGAAATGGGGAAGTGAGGAAGTGAGCACTGCCAAAAAGCTGAAAAGTGAATACTGCTAGAAGATGAAAAGTGTTCAGCAAGGATTGAGGGGGAAGGAAGGAGAGAGTTGGAAGGGATGAGGGGGGGGGGGTATAGAAGGAGAGGGCAGGGTGGGGAAGAAGAGAGAAATGGGTCAAGAGCAGAAGGACTGGGGGGGGGGGATAAAGTAAATAAAAAAATAAAAATAAAAAAATAAAAAAAATAGTAATAATAATGTTAAGAGACAAAATCAAGATAAGTAAGAACAAAGGGCTGTTATGGAGGAAAGTCAGTGTTTGATATTGATTCCATTTGGGTGGATAGTGCCAAGTTTGTGAATAAGGAGGGACTCTTGTTCTTTACGTCTTATAGAGGAAGATGAATTTTGCCAGACTGCAGCAATCTGCATGTGGGAGAGGTTGTGGCCGGAAGAGCAGAAATGGTTTGCAATTGGTGTATTGTAACCGAGACGGACTGCTCGTAGGTGTTCTGTGAAACGGTCGTTAAGGGTTCTGTAGGTTTCTCCAACATACAAGAGGCCACAGAAGGAGCAAGAAAGAATGTAAACTACATTGCGGGACTGACAAGTGAAAGGGTTGCGTATGGAAATTTTGCCTGAGGGGCCACAGATGGTTGTAGAAGAGTTTAGGTGAGGACAGGTTTTGCATTTGGGTTGCTTGCATGGAGAATTGCCAGGTGGTGAGAGTGTGTTTGTGGACAATTTTGAATGCACAAGAAGATCTCTGAGGTTGGTGTCACGTTTGTAGGCAACTAGTGGAGGCTGGGTGAAAATGTGTTTCAGGGAAGGATCAGTCTGCAGAATGTGGTAGTTCTTCATAAGGATGTTTTGATGGCGAGGTTGTGAGGATGGAAGGTGATAGCAAGAACAGGCCTGTCGTCTGATGAAGGAGTGATCTTTTGCTTAAAAGCGGTGTTTCTGGGAATTCTAGAGGCCTTTTGTAGGGCTTCTTGGCAAATGGGTTCAGGGTATCCACGTTCAAGGAAAAATGAGATCATCAGGGTAGATTGTTTGGCGAAATCGTCATCATCGCTGCAGATGCGTCGCAAACGAAGTAGTTGAGAGAAAGGAATGCTTGTTTTGGTGGAAGCAGGGTGACTGGAGGAGTACAGAAGGTATGAATGCGAGTCGGTGGGTTTGTAATGAACAGATGTGGTGAGGTAGGGTGAGTTGGGACAAATAGAGATTTTGATG
>CM065738.1:50424156-50426656 GCA_033310375.1 Conus canariensis | reverse complement strand
CTGAACACTTCTCAAAGTGACCAGAACAAGCATCACTGAACACCTCAAAGTGTCCAGAACAAACATCACTGAACACTTCTCAAAGTGACCAGAACAAGTATCACTGAACACCTCAAAGTGTCCAGAACAAACATCACTGAAACTCTCAAAGTGACCAGAACAAGCATCACTGAACACCTCTCAAAGTGACCAGAACAAGCATCACTGAACACCTCAAAGTGTCCAGAACAAACATCACTGAACACTTCTCAAAGTGGCCAGAACAAACATCACTAAACACGTCTCAAAGTGGCCAGAACAAACATCACTGAACACCTCTCAAAGCAGCCAAGAACAAGCATCACTGAACACTTCTCAAAGTGACCGGAAAAGCATCACTGAACACTCTCAAAGTGGCCAGAACAAGCATCACTGAACACCTCAAAGTGGCCAGAACAAGCATCACTGAACACTTCTCAAAGTGACCAGAACAAGCATCACTGAACACCTCTCAAAGTGACCAGAACAAGCATCACTGAACACCTCAAAGTGTCCAGAGCAAACATCACTGAACACTTCTCAAAGTGCCAGAACAAACATCACTAAACACGTCTCAAAGTGGCCAGAACAAACATCACTGAACACCTCTCAAAGCAGACCAGAACAAGCATCACTGAACACTTCTCAAAGTGACCGGAAAAAGCATCACTGAACACCTTCTCAAAGTGGCCAGAACAAGCATCACTGAACACTTCTCAAAGTGGCCAGAACAACATCACTGAACACCTCTCAAAGTGGACCAGAACAAGCATCACTGAACACTTCTCAAAGTGACCAGAAACAAGCATCACTGAACACCTCAAAGTGTCCAGAACAACACATCCTGAACACTTCTCAAAGTGCCAGAACAAACATCACTGAACACCTCTCAAAGTGGCCAGAACAAGCATCACTGAACACTCTCTCAAAGTGACCAGAACAGCATCACTGAACACTTCTCAAAGTGACCAGAACAAGCATCACTGAACACTCTCAAAGTGCCAGAACAAAGCATCACTGAACACTTCTCAAAGTGGCCAGAACAAGCATCACTGAACACTTCTCAAAGTGGCCAGAACAAACATCACTGAACACTCTCAAAGTGCCAGAACAAGCATCACTGAACACCTCAAAGTGCCAGAACAAGCATCACTGAACACTTCTCAAAGTGACCAGAACAAGCATCACTGAACACCTCTCAAAGTGGCCAGAACAAGCATCACTGAACACTTCTCAAAGTGGCCAGAACAGCATCACTGAACACTCTCAAAGTGCCAGAACAAAGCATCACTGAACACTTCTCAAAGTGACGCAAGAACAACATCACGAACACATCCTCTCAAAGTGGCCAGAACAAGCATCACTGAACACTTCTCAAAGTGCCAGAACAAGCATCACTGAACACTCTCAAAGTGCCAAGAACTTGCCAACAAGCATCACTGAACACCTCTCAAAGTGCCAGAACAAGCATCACTGAACACTTCTCAAATGACCAGCAACAAGCATCACTGAACACTCTCAAAGTGCCAGAACAAACATCACTGAACACTTCTCAAAGTGACCAGAACAAGCATCACTGAACACTCAAAGTGTCCAGAACAAACATCACTGAACACTTCTCAAAGTGACCAGAACAAGCATCACTGAACACCTTCTCAAAGTGACCAGAACAAGCATCACTGAACACCCTCAAAGTGCCAGAAACAACATCACTGAACACTTCTCAAAGTGGCCAGAACAAACATCACTGAAACACTCTCAAAGTGGCCAGAAACAGAACATCACTGAAAACAACTCTCAAAGTGCCGACTCAGAAACCAATGCACATCACTGAACACCTCTCAAAGTGGCCGAGAACAAAACATCATGAACACTCTCAAAAGTGGCCAGAAACAACTGCATCATGAAACAACTCCTCCTTCAAGTGGCCAGAACAAGCATCATGAACACTCCAAAGGCAAACAGATCACTGAACACTCTCAAAGTGGCCAGAAACAAGCATCACTGAACACTTCTCAAAGTGTGACCAGAACAAGCATCACGAACACTCTCAAAGTGTCCAGAACAACATCACTGAACACTTCTCAAAGTGACCAGAACAAGCATCACTGAACACTCTCAAAGTGGCCAGAACAAACATCACTGAACACTTCTCAAAGTGACCAGAACACGCATCACTGAACACTCTCAAAGTGCCAGAACAAACATCACTGAACACTTCTCAAAGTGACCAGAACAAGCATCACTGAACACTTCTCAAAGTGGCCAGAACAAGCATCACTGAACACTTCTCAAAGTGCCAGAACAAGCATCACTGAACACGTCTCAAAGTGGCCAGAACAAGCATCACTGAACACTTCTCAAAGTGGCCAGGAACAAGCATCACTGAACACTCTCAAAGTGGCCAGAACAAGCATCACTGAACACCTTTCAAAGTCAGCCAGAACAAAGCATCACTGAACACTCTCAACAGTGGCCAGAA
>CM065738.1:50401656-50409156 GCA_033310375.1 Conus canariensis | reverse complement strand
GAGAGAGATATAATGTTGCTTATAGCCCAGCCGACCGCAAAGGGCCACATCAGGGCTGTACCGGGAAAATAAGACTTAAAGTAGGAGGAGCAAATGGGAATGTAAAAAGGATGGAAAGTGATTTGCTGAATACAATACTGTGGAGTATTAAATGAAAGGACAACGACTGAAACTGAAAGAGCAAAAGTCCAAATGCAAATGTCTTAGCACATCCATACACAGTATAGTAAGGATGTTGATGTTCATTTGAAATATCTCTCCGTGTGCCCACCAATCTAACAACTGACAATGGTATACATTTGTGTATGTGTGTGTGTGTGTATGTGTGTGTGTGTATGTGTGTGTGTGTGTGTGTGTGTGTGTGTGTGTGTGTGTGTGTGTGTGTGTGTGTGTGTGTGTTTCACATTATGTTAATCTGACAGTAAATTGTTTCAGTCAGTCAGTGTGTGTGTGTGTGTGTGTGTGTGTGTGTGTGTGTGTGTGTGTGTGTGTGTGTGTGTGTGTCTTTTTGTTAGTCTCTTTTTGTGTTTATTTCTTTGTGACTGAGTACACTTTTTGAGAATTGATTAGCTATTGAAATATTTGTTTCAAATTTTATATATACATTTGTTTTCTTCTATTATTGCCTATCCTTTTTGTCCACTAAAAAAAACCTTCACAGATGGAGTATATGAAACATATATATTTACAATACTGAAACTGTACTTTCTTTCACTCACAGATCACTAGATTGTGATACATGAAATTCTTTATTCAGTCTTAGACAAATAAGAGGTTTATAACATAACTACCGGCACAAATTCTTGGATAGAAATTTGAACTAATATGTACGTCATAAGCTTAAAACAAGTGTATGTTGTAGACAGTGACTGAAAGTGAGAGGATTTGTGATTGTATTATATGATTTAACATGTGTTCATATGTTTATGATGATCTTGCTGAAGGGATTAAAGATTTGTTTTTTTTTTAAGTAAACCCTGAGTAAACACTGGTAAGTGTCCCTTGTGTTAAAAAATTCAAAATGTAGACTAAGGTAAAACTATAAGAAAAGTGTCCATGCTTCCACTCACACTCCCTGAGAGGGTCAGTTATTCAAATAGCAAGTTAGCTTGCCTGGCAGGTTTTAGCAGTGTCTAGTTTGGAGTGCAGTGCAAGAAAAGCATGAATTTTGCTTTACTGCAGCAGAAGTGTGATTTGGGCTTGACTTTAAGAAAAGCATGGTTTTTGCTTGTGAGAGAATAACAGTGCTCACTGGCTGTTGCTGGACGACCTGGCAAAGATAGTAGTCAGTGTCAGCAGAGGTGTGTGTGTGTGTGTGTGTGTGTGTGTGTGTGTGTGTGTGTGTGTGTGTGTGTGTGTGTGTGTGTGTGTGAGAGAGAGAGAGAGAGAGAGAGAGAGAGACAGACTGGCCTCAACTACGCTAATAATTTATAGGGGCTGTGTTTCAGAGGTGCTATATGGGAGTTATCTTCGCCCCTGTAGAAAGAGTTTAATCGTAAATTAAGGCACTGCATTGCCAGCGTAGACTTAAACGTGGAAAGGAAAAGGTAAGCATAAAAAGTGCATAGGTTTCCTGATGATTTCGGAAACGCCAAAAAAAAGTGAGTAGAAAGAAATCTTATCTAACAGTTGAAAATGATTAGTAACAAAAGTTTCGGTTTTCCTGTTGCAGGGATACTTTTTCTCCTTCAGAGTAGTTTGCCTAAGCCCCGCCCGTATGTGACAAAATAAAAAAAAGAATAAATTAGTATCAGACAGTGGAAGTCTAAGACTGGAAGAAAATGAATGAAACAAAGTGACTGACCGAGGTCTCAGTTAGGTTGGGATGATTTGAGAGGGGAAGACTATGACTACCGAATTGAGGCCTCCAAGGGTAATGCTGGTTATCTGGAAATAGTGTGGCCTGGTGGCCAACTTGAAGAAGATGTTTCTGTGTGGCCTTGTTGGCCTTCGCTGAGAAAGTCATCAGAAAGTCTGGTTGCCCAAGGTCGAAGCCTGTGGGGCTTGCTATATAATTAATGTGTGCTATGTCATTTTGTTGTTGTGAGTGAGACGAGGTGGTGAACAAAATTTCTGAAGAAATTCTCGAAACATTATTGTAAAAACTTTTACACACAAAAAAAGTTAAAGATATATAAGAACTCCAAAAGGCAACTGCTCTTAGAAGAAGAAAGGTTGAATGCGGGAGATCGTGTAAGACCGCGAGGGAAAGTAGAGTCAAGGACGTTTTATTTGATGACAATTGAATTCTCTCTCTTGGTCTCTGTCTGTCTCTCCAAGGGTAACTCACCGCCTTGGCAGTATGTCTCTATGACTGTATGTATGTATGCCTGTAAGTATGCACGTATGTATGTTTGTATGTATGCATGGCATGCATGTCTGTCTGTCTCTATGAATGTATGTGTGTATGCCTGTATGTATGTACGTGTGTAGGTGTGTATGTATGCATGCATGCATGTCTGTCTGTATGTATTATGTATGTATGTATGTATGTTTTATGTATCTTTTCATATATGTATGTATGTGTGTATATATTTATGTATGTATACACATGTATGTATGCAAGTGAATGTATTATGTTTGTATGTATGTTTATATGGTTGTATGTATGTATGCATAAATGCATCTATCTGTGTGTGTGTGTGTGTGTGTGTGTGTGTGTGTGTGTGTGTGTGTGTGAGAGAGAGAGAGAGAGAGGGAGGGATAGATGGAGGGAGGGAGGGAGGGAGAATATGCAACAAAGACGCTGATTCCGCTTATTTCAGCTCGAAATCCCACGCATTCCTCAACACAAGCCAAACCAATGTTATCTGTCAGGGTCAGAGGTCACAGGGCAGACACAGACACAGCAGCCTGAATTCTGATGAGTTCGGATGAGGAATTTGCACAGGCCCTCGATGCCAGGCGCCTGAAACTCAACCTGCCACGAGCAAACGAAACTGAAGATTGGGAGAAACTGGATGCAAAAATCGTCCAAAGACTCGATGCACTGATAGGGAAAAGCACCCTGGAACACAAACTAGCCACATATGGGGACATTGTGTATGCCACATGTAGAGACGCCTATGGAGCAAAACTACCCAAAGAGAAAACACCTCCAAAGAAATCCAGACGCCAAGAAAAGATGGACAAGATCAGGGTCCAAAAGAAAAACCTCAAGATGCAAATGAAGACCGCACTGCCAGCTGAAAAACAAGGCTTGGAAAAACTGTGGAAAGACCTGAAAGAAAAACACAGTGCCCTCAGCAAAGCGGAATCTGCGAGGAAGAGGAAGAGCAAAAAGAAGAAGACACAAGAGCGCTTCTTCAGAGACCCCTTCCAGTTTGCTAGAACACTGTTTGAGCAGCCAAAATCTGGGACCCTAAGTGTGGACAAAGGAGTTCTTGAGCAGCATCTGAGGAAAACATACTCTGACCCACAGAGCAAAGCACCACTCGACATTCAAGGTCTGGTGTGGCCAACCAACCCTGAGGAACAGTTCAATGGCAAGCCTCCAACGTTGGCGGAAATCAAGAAGGTGGTCGACAAAGCCAGAGCCAAATCATCACCAGGGCCAAACGGAATACCTTACCAGCTTTACAAGAAATGTCCCAAGGTGCTGGAGTGGCTCCACAGGCTGCTGCGATCGGCTTGGAGAAACCAGAAGATCAGCGGCCAGTGGATGACGGCAGATGGTGTGTACATCCCCAAAGAGCAAAACTCAAGTGACATTAGCCAGTTCAGGCCAATATCACTACTGAACGTCGAAGGGAAAATCTTCTTCTCTGTCATGGCAGCAAGGCTGACCAAGTACCTGATGGAAAACAAGTACTTGGATGTGTCAGTCCAGAAAGGTGGCATCCCAGGCGTGGCGGGCTGTGTAGAACACGCCACAATGATCTGGGACGCAATCCAAAAAGCAAAGACAGAAAAGAGAGACCTGGACGTAGTGTGGCTTGATCTGGCAAACGCATATGGATCTGTGCCCCATGAGATGATACAGTTGGCTCTTGAGATGTACCATGTGCCAAAGAACATCCGCGACATGCTCAAGAAGTACTTCAATGGCTTCTCAATGCGGTTCTCTACCAAGATGTACACAACAGACTGGATCAACTTGGAAGTGGGTATTGCAATGGGCTGTGCAATTTCCCCAATACTGTTCGTGCTGGCAATGGAACTCATCTTGAAAGCAGCAACAAACAACGCGAGACAAACAGACCTTGGCGATGGATACAAGATGCCTCCTCTCAAGGCCTTCATGGATGACACTACAGTGATTTCATCCAGAGAAGACGAGACACGTCATGTGCTGGAGAGGCTGGACGACATAGTTGCCTCATCCAGAATGAAGTTCAAGCCAAAGAAATCACGGAGTCTCTCACTGAGGAAAGGAAAAGTGGCCGGATCTGTGGTCTTCAGTGTTGCCAACCAGGCCATTCCAACAGTCACAGAAGAACCAGTCAAGAGCCTTGGAAGATGGTATGATGATACGCTGAAAGACACACAAAGAGCAAAAGAAACCAAGCAGATGGCGGAGGAAGGCTTGGAGACCATTGACCAGTGTGGGCTCCCTGGCAAATACAAGGTCTGGTGTCTGCAGTTCATGCTGATACCAAAGCTGCTATGGCCTCTGATGATATACGACATCTGCACCAGCATAGTGGAGGCAATGGAAGCCAAAATCAACAAGTTCACAAGGAAATGGCTTGGTGTCCCACCCTGTCTGACTGACATAGCGCTGTACTGTCGCCAAGCAAAGCTGAAACTACCCCTGAAATCCATCCTGGAGGAATACAAAGCAGGGAAGATCAGACTTCAAAGCATGCTGGAGGACTCAGGAGACAAGGTGGTAGAAGCAATTAAGCCCCAGCTGAAGACAGGCAGAAAATGGAAAGTTCAAGAGGCGATGGATTCTGCAAAAGAAAGTCTCAAGATCAGAGAAATAACAGGACACACACAGACCAACAGACAGGGACTGGGGGTGACCAAAACTGAATGGTGGTCAAAGGCCAAAGGAAAAGCCAAAAGAGACATGATGATTCAGGAGATGAGAAAAGAAGAAGACCAAAAAAGACTCCAAAAAGCAGTCCAGCAGAGCCAGCAAGGGCAATGGACAACGTGGGAGAATGCACTCCAAAGAAGTCTCACTTGGAATGACATTTGGCACATGGCCCCTCTCAGGATCAGCTTCATTCTCAGATCTGCATATGACCTTCTGCCCTCAAATGCAAACCTGGTGAAGTGGGGGAAAACAGACGATCCTGCATGCCCCCTCTGCCATGAAAAACAAACAGTGGAGCATGTCCTAAGCTCATGTAAAGTAGCCCTGGCTCAAGGAAGGTACACATGGAGGCACAACCAAGTGCTCAAAGAAATTGTACAAGTAGTCTGGGCTAGTACCAACACTACAAAAGGGAAAATCAGGACTCCAAAAGCACCCGCAACATTCTTCACGGCAGGAGGCAGCAAATCATGGCCAAGAACAACAGTGCCACTCGAAACATGCAGGCAGAGTCTGCTGGACGGGGCAGATGACTGGGAGTGCACTGCAGACCTCCCAGAATGGAAGAGTCACCCAGAGATCATCAGCAAGAGTGGCATGAGACCAGACATAGTAGTCCACTCTAAGTCAACCAAGCAGCTGATCATGATCGAGCTCACGGTGCCATATGAGAACAGAATGGAGGCAGCTCAAATCTACAAGACTGAAAAGTATGCTGATCTGGCAAACAGCCCTGAGGAGAGAAGGCTATCAGGTCAAAGTCCTCACTGCAGAAATTGGAGCTAGGGGGTTTGTAGGAACGTCTGCATACAGCCTCATGAAACAGCTCTCAGTTGCAGGGAAGGAAAAAACCAGAGCCCTGAAAGCAATGGCAGAAGCGGCAGAGAGGTGTTCAAGCTGGATCTGGTCAAGGAGGAACAAAAGTGAACTTCATAAGGCTTAATTTCCCTACAAATATCAGGTGTCCCTGTGGCTCAGTGGTTAAAGCGCGAGTCATTAAGTGGAAAATGAGCATGTCCAGAGGGTCATGGGTTCGAATCCCAGCCATGGCTCGTCCCAAGATGGGAAAAAGGGGCAGCAGAGGGACATCCGGAGTCATGAACCGGGTGTGGCCCAACCCCCCTAGAGTGTCAGGAGATAAGGGCCGAAACACTTGCTTGAAGGGGGCTTCTCTTCTGAGGACTCTCTGCTGCCACGCTCTCCACGAGTTTCTTTCTACTGATTGTCGTCATTCCTTGCCCACCACACTCTCCCTGTCACTCTTCACTTTTAGTGGTGTGTGTGTGTGTGTGTGTGTGTGTGTGTGTGTGTGTGTGTGGTGCTGTGTTGTGATGTGTTACGTTGCGTGTGTGGTGTGGTGTGGTGTGGTGTGGTGTGGTGTGGTGTGGTGTGGTGTGGTGTGGTGTGGTGTGTTGTGTTGTGTTGTGTGTGTGTTAGTGTGCATGTATGTGCCTGTGTGTGTGTGAGTGTGCACGGTGTGTGTGTGTGTGTGGTGTGTGAGTGTGTGTGTGTGTGTGAGTGTGTGTGTATGTGCGTGTGTGTGTGTGTGTGTGTGTGTGTGTGTGTGTGTGTCTGTCTGTCTGTGTGTGTCTCTGTGTATGTGTCTGTGTCTGTGTGTATCTGTCTGAAAATCGATCTTGAACAACCCATCCAAATCAATGACAGTCCCCACTGCCCCCCCCACCCCCACCCCCATACCCCTCCCCTCTCCCCCTCCACCCCACGCCAGATTCAGGGATAATCCTCTGAGACTGAAAGACAAAGTCTGCGCACCGTGTAACGTCTGTGTCCACAGACAGCGTGCTGGAAGACGAAGAGGAGTCTACAAGGAGAGACAAGAAGAAAGAAAGGCTGGGCCGTGAAATGGAGTGGATGGGGTTGGAGAGATGATGACGGGGGAAGGGGGGGGGGAGGGGGAGGGAGGAGGGAGGGGGGGGCACAGCTAACGAATGTTTGATAAGATGGAATGCTCCTGACAGGGAATAATTTCAAGGGGAGAGAGAGAGAGAGAGGGAGAGAGAGAGAGAGAGAGAGAGAGAGAGAGAGAGAGAGAGAGAGAGAGAGAGAGAGAGAGAGGAAGGAAGGAAGAAGAAGAAAAACAAGAAGAAAAAGGAGGGGGAGGAGGAGAAGAAAAAGAAAAACTAAACAAACTCTCTCTCTCTCTCTCTCTCTCTCTCTCACACACACACACACACACACACACACACACACACACACACACACACACACACACACACACACACACGCACACTCTCACACACACGCGCACACACACACACGCACACTCACACTCACTCTCACACCCACACACACACACACGCACGAACGCACGCACGCACGCACACACACACACACACACACACACACACACACACACACACACACACACACACACACACACACACACACAAGTGATGTGCATGGAGACTATATGGATTTCAACATCGATCTGGTGGAATAGCTTCGGTTTTCGCTTTCTTCAGGGGAAGCAACTACGTTGGGGAGTCTGTGTAATG
>CM065738.1:50369156-50396656 GCA_033310375.1 Conus canariensis | reverse complement strand
TCTTTACCGGACAAAGAATGTAGACTTTTATATTTGTTACATGTTTGTCTTTTTTTATTGAATTGAAAACTGGCCCGGGCGTTTTGGTAATTTTTTCTTTTTCAAATTCTTTTGCTGCTCTCTCACCAGATGTGTTATAAATGTGTTGAAAATCTTTCCAGTACTGAGCACAAGCAGAATGGTAGTCTATCTGGTTTTGAATTAATTGATTATTTCTTTCAATAGCACTATTTGTGACTTCTTCTGCATCAATCTGTATCTCCTCCTCGTCACTAATAGTTATAGAATCCACTTCTTGCGATAGTCCAGTACTTTGAGCCATTACAAGTAGGCCACATATTTACACACACACACACACACACACAGCAGCGCGCACACAACAGCAATGTTTAAAGTGTTGAGTCAGTCAGGGAAGGCCGGTCAACTATTCACCAAATGATAGGTCTGTCTGCACAGCGGGCGTGCGCTAACACGTTCTTTGCTATAGCGTGAGCTGCCTCTTTCTCTGTTCTTCATCGCGCTTAACTAGTAGTTGCAGGCCAGCCCGACAACGAATCACTGCTCAGCGCCCAGGCACATCCTGTTCAGTCACAAAGCAAGTGGCTGACATATCAAATGACAAGTGGTCCTACCAGTTCCACTTTTCACCCCAAGTCCTTAATTAAGTCACCCCAAGTCCTTAATTAAGTCACCCCAAGTCCTTAATTAAGTCACCCCAAGTCCTTAATTAAGTTCTTAATTAAGTCACCCCAAGTCCTTAATTAAGTTTCCCCAAGTCCTTAATTAAGTCACCCCAAGTTCTTAATCAAGTTACCCCAAATTCTTAATCTAGTTCTTAATCAAGTTACCTCAAGTTCTTATCAAGTTCTTATTTAAGTTTTCATCAAGTCGTCATCAAGTCGTTATCAAGTTCTTATTCAAGTCACTTATAATTATTTATTAAGTTCTTGAAATATTACTGCATATCAAATGGATCAAAATGAGATTTTGTTGTTGGTATTCTTTTTTGTTCAGATTTTGTATTTAGTGGCTGTGATTTTTTGGGCTGCTTTGGTTTTTGCTGTCTTTCTTTATATGTTTTATAAACGTAATAACCACCCCCACCAACAGCAATGACGCCAAAAATGCCAACTCTTTTAATCCAAATAATCCATGATGATGTTGCGAGAACAACTTGTTCTGGTGTTTTAGAGCAACTGGCTGTGGCTCTGGTGTTGTCTCAACATCTTGTCAACATCTCAAAATCATACATCTAACATCTTTGTCATCTCAAAATCATACATCTCAGATTATCAATTCTCATCTCAGATTTGCCATCTCAGATTATCAACATCTCTCAAAAATCATACATCTCAATTCTCATCTCAGATTTGTTAACATCTCAGAATCTTGTTGTCTCAGATTATCAATTCTCATCTCTTGTTGTCATCTCAGATTGTTAACATCTTAACATTTGTCATCTCAGATTGTCAACATCTCTCAAAATCATACATCTCAGATTGTCAACATCTCAATTCTCATCTTAGATTGTTAACATCTTAGATTAATCACATCTTGTCATCTCAAAATCATACATCTCTTAGATTTGTCATCTCTTGTTGTCTCTGTCAACATCTTGGATTCTCAGATTGTCAACATCTCTCAAAATCATACATTGTCAACATCTCAATTCTCATCTTAGATTGTTAACATCTTAGATTAATCATCTCTTGTCAACATCTCAGATTATCACATCTCAATTCTTATCTCAGATTGTTACATCTCTCAAAATCATACATTGTCAATTCTCATCTCAGAATCTTGTCATCTTAGATTGTCTCTTGTCATCTCAAAATCATACATCTCAGATTGTCATCTCATCTCATCTCAGATTGTCAACATCTTGTTGTCTCTGATTGTCATTTTAGATTGTCAACATCTTGTTGTCTCTTGTCATCTCAGATTGTCATCTTAGATTGTTGTCTCATATTATCACATCTTAGATTCTCACATCTCAGATTCTCACATCTCTCTTGTTGTCTCAGAATCTCAACATCTCAACTTAGATTCTCAACATCTTAGATTCTCAACATCTCAAAATCATAACATCTCAAACATCTCAAATTGTCACAATCTCTAAATCATCTCAACCTCAGATTCTCAATTCTCATCATAACATCTCAAAAATCATCTCATCTCAGATTGTCATCTCAGATTCTCATCATAACATCTCTAAATCATACATCTCAGATTGTCAATTCTTATCTCTATATCATAACATCTCTTGGATTCTCACATCTCAAAATCATCTCATCTCTATATCATAACATCTCTTGGATTCTCACATCTTGTCATCTTAGAATCTCTCACATCTTGTTGTCTCAGATTGTCAAAAGTCATCTCAACATCTTGTTATCTTTAGATTCTCTAAATCATAACCTCTCAAATTGTCACAATCTTGTCATCTAAGATCTCAAACATCTTGTCATCTAAGATCTCAAACATCTTGTCATCTCTAAATCATAACATCTCTTGGATTCTCACATCTTGTCATCTTAGAATCTCTCACATCTCAGATTATAAACATCTTGGATTCTCAGATTATCAACATCTTGTTGTCTCAGATTGTCACATCTTGTCATCTCAGATTGTCACATCTTGTCATCTCAAAATCATACATCTCTTAGATTTGTCATCTCTTGTTGTCTCTTGTCAACATCTTGGATTCTCAGATTGTCAACATCTCACATTGACAACATCTTGGATTCTTAGATTGTCAACATCTCACATTGACAACATCTTGGATTCTCAGATTGTCACATCTCAGAATCTCTCTTGTTATCAATATCTCTAAATCATAACATCTCTTGGATTCTCACATCTTGTCATCTCAGAATCTCTAAATCATAACATCTCAGAATCTCTATATCATAACATCTTGTCATCTCTAATCATAACATCTCAGAATCTCTCTTGTCATCTCAGATTATCACATCTCATCTCTTGTCATCTCAAAATCATAAACATCTTAGATTCTCAACATCTCATCTCAGATTCTCACATCTCTTGTCATTCTCACATCTCTATATCATAACATCTCAGAATCTCTCTTGTTATCAACATCTTGGATTCTCAAAATCATAACATCTCAGATTATCACATCTCATCTCTTGTCATCTCATCTCTATATCATAACATCTCTTGGATTCTCATCTCTTGTCATCTCACAATCATAAACATCTCAGATTATCACATCTCATCTCTTGTCATCTCAAAATCATAAACATCTTAGATTATCACATCTCATCTCAGATTCTCACATCTCATCTCTTGTCATCTCAGATTATCACATCTCATCTCTTGTCATCTCAGATTCTCAACATCTCTAAATCATAACATTCAGATTCTCACATCTCAGATTATCATAAACATCTCAGATTATCACATCTCAGATTATCACAATCATAACATCTTGTCATTCTCACAATCATAACATCTCTTGTCATTCTCACAATCATAACATCTTGTTATCTCATCTCAAAATCAGCATCTCAAAATCTTCATCTCTAAATCATATCTCATCTCAGATTATTAACATCTTGTTATCTCAGAATCTCTTGGATTCACAGCATCTCTAAATCATATCTCACATCTCAGATTGTCATCTCAAAATCATACATCTCACATCTTTGTCATCTCAGATTGTCATTTCAGATTGTCAACATCTTATCTCATCTCAGAGTCTCTATATCATAACATCTCTTGGATTCTCAGATTATCATCTTGTTGTCTTACATCTCTTGCTGTCTCAGATTGTCATCTCAGATTATAAACATCTTGGATTCTTAGATTGTCACATCTTGGATTCTCAGATTGTCATTTCAGAATCTCTCAGATTGTCAACATCTCACATTGACAACATCTTGGATTCTTAGATTGTCACATCTTGGATTCTTAGATTGCCAACATCTTGGATTATCAACATCTCAAAAATCATAACATCTCAGAATCTCTCAAATCATAACATCTCTAAATCATAACATCTCAGAATCTCTCAAATCATAACATCTCAGATTCTCACAATCATAACATCTTGTCATCTCAGATTCTCATCTCATCTTAGATTCTCATCTTTAGATTATCACATCTCTAAAACATCTCTCAGATTATTACATCTCTATATCATAAACATCTCATCTCTAATCATAAACATCTCATCTCTTGTCATCTCAGATTCTCTTGTTATCAACATCTCAGATTCTCACATCTCAGAATCTCTTGTCATCCTCACATCTCTCAGATTCATAACATCTCAGATTCTCAACATCTCTTTGTCATCTCAGATTCTCTAAACATCTCACAATCTCAGATTCATAACATCTCAGATTGTCATAACATCTTGGATTCTCAAAATCATAACATCTCTTGTCATCTCATCATCTCTAAACCATAATCTCTAAATCATAACATTCTCTTGTCATCTAATCCATAACAATCTCTAAATCATAACATTCTCTTGTCATCTCACATCATCTCTTGTCAGATTATTACATCTCTATATCATAACATCTCAGATTATCACATCTCATCTCTATATCATAACATCTCTAAATCATAACATCTCAGATTCTCAACATCTCTAAATTCGTAACATCTCAGATTCAACAATCTCTAAATCATAACATCTCAAAATCACATCATCTCTAAATCCATAATCTCTTGTCATCTAAGATTCTCTAAATCCATAATCTCTTGTCATCTAAGATTCTCTAAATCCATAATCTCTTGTCATCTCTAAATTCATAACATCTAAGATTCTCTGAATCACATCATCTCTATCATCTCAGATTGTCACAATCTCAACATCTCACAATCTCTATATCACAACATCTCATCTCTAAATCATAAACATCTCTAATCCATAACATTCACAATCTCAGATTCTCTTGTCATCTCTAAATCTCAAATTGTCACAATCTCAGATTCTCTTGTCATCTCAAAATCATAACATCTCAGATTCAACATCTCTAAACCATAACATCTCTTGTCATCTAAGATTCATAACATCTCTAAACCATAACATCTCAGATTGTCACAATCTCTTGTCATCTCACAATCTCTAAATCATAACATCTCTAAATTCATAACATCTCAGATTCTCAACATCTCACAATCTCTATATCACAACATCTCAGATTCAACATCTCTATATTATAACATCTCAACATTCATAACATCTCAGATTCTCACTATCTCTAAATCATATCATCTCTATAATCACAACATCTCAGATTATCATAAACATCATCTCAGATTCTCAACATCTAAATCATAACATTCTCTTGTTATCTCAAATTGTCACAATCTCTAAATCATATCATGTCACAATCTCAGATTCAACATCTCTAAATCATAACATTCTCTTGTTATCTCAAATTCTCTAATCTCACATCATCTCTAAATCCTAATCTCACAATCACAATATCTCAGATTGTCACAATCTCTAAATCTCAGATTCTCAACATCTTGTCATCTCTAAATTCATAACATCTCTATAATCACAACATCTCAGATTGACATCTAAATCACATCATCTCTATATATATAACATCTCAGATTCTCACAATCTCTATAATCACAACATCTCAAATTGTCACAATCTCTATCATCTCTAAATCCATAATCTCTTGTCATGTCACAATCTCTAAATCACATCATCTCAAATTGTCACAATCTCTAAATCATCTCTAAATCACATCATCTCTAAATCATAACATCTCTAAATCATCTCAGATTCTCAACATCTCTAAACCATAACATCTCAGATTCTCAACATCTCAGATTCTCAAACTTACCTTATTAACATGACGAATCAAAAAAAGAGACAAATCTTTATGTCTCAAAAACTCTTATATTCTAAGACAAAGAAAATTCTTGCGTCTCCTGGAGTCTCTTTTGGATCAAAGTTGATTCGACATCTATTTGTCAAAGGCAAAAAAGGATCTTATCTTTTGTCATTGGTTAAATCGAGACATCTAAATTTGTCGTGACTTCTAAATTAATATTAAAATTTGAAGTCTTGCAACTTTAAAGTTTTGCAATATTTGTTGTTTTTGAGGCTCAAAAAAAGATAGACAAAAAAAAAAAAATTTAGAAGTCACATCTCTAAACCATAACATCTCAGATTCTCAACATCTCAGATTCTCAAACTTATCTAAATTTGTCGTGACTTCTAAATTTTTTTTTTTGTCTATCTTTTTTTGAGCCTCAAAAACAACAAATATTGCAAAACTTTAAAGTTGCAAGACTTCAAATTTTAATATTAATTTAGAAGTCACGACAAATTTAGACGTCTCGATTTAACCAATGACAAAAGATAAGATCCTTTTTTGCCTTTGACAAATAGATGTCGAATCAACTTTGATCCAAAAGAGACTCCAGGAGACGCAAGAATTTTCTTTGTCTTAGAATATAAGAGTTTTTGAGACATAAAGATTTGTCTCTTTTTTTGATTCGTCATGTTAATAAGATAAGTTTGAGAATCTGAGATGTTGAGAATCTGAGATGTTATGGTTTAGAGATGTTGAGAATCTGAGATGATTTAGAGATGTTATGATTTAGAGATGATGTGATTTAGAGATGATTTAGAGATTGTGACAATTTGAGATGATGTGATTTAGAGATTGTGACATGACAAGAGATTATGGATTTAGAGATGATAGAGATTGTGACAATTTGAGATGTTGTGATTATAGAGATTGTGAGAATCTGAGATGTTATAATATAGAGATGATGTGATTTAGATGTCAATCTGAGATGTTGTGATTATAGAGATGTTATGAATTTAGAGATGACAAGATGTTGAGAATCTGAGATTTAGAGATTGTGACAATCTGAGATATTGTGATTGTGAGATTAGGATTTAGAGATGATGTGAGATTAGAGAATTTGAGATAACAAGAGAATGTTATGATTTAGAGATGTTGAATCTGAGATTGTGACATGATATGATTTAGAGATTGTGACAATTTGAGATAACAAGAGAATGTTATGATTTAGATGTTGAGAATCTGAGATGATGTTTATGATAATCTGAGATGTTGTGATTATAGAGATGATATGATTTAGAGATAGTGAGAATCTGAGATGTTATGAATGTTGAGATGTTATAATATAGAGATGTTGAATCTGAGATGTTGTGATATAGAGATTGTGAGATGTTGAGAATCTGAGATGTTATGAATTTAGAGATGTTATGATTTAGAGATTGTGAGATGACAAGAGATTGTGACAATCTGAGATGTTATGGTTTAGAGATGTTATGAATCTTAGATGACAAGAGATGTTATGGTTTAGAGATGTTGAATCTGAGATGTTATGATTTTGAGATGACAAGAGAATCTGAGATTGTGACAATTTGAGATTTAGAGATGACAAGAGAATCTGAGATTGTGAGATGTTATGGATTAGAGATGTTTATGATTTAGAGATGAGATGTTGTGATATAGAGATTGTGAGATGTTGAGATTGTGACAATCTGAGATGATAGAGATGATGTGATTCAGAGAATCTTAGATGTTATGAATTTAGAGATGACAAGAGATTATGGATTTAGAGAATCTTAGATGACAAGAGATTATGGATTTAGAGAATCTTAGATGACAAGAGATTATGGATTTAGAGATGATGTGATTTTGAGATGTTATGATTTAGAGATTGTTGAATCTGAGATGTTACGAATTTAGAGATGTTGAGAATCTGAGATGTTATGATTTAGAGATGTTATGATATAGAGATGAGATGTGATAATCTGAGATGTTATGATATAGAGATGTAATAATCTGACAAGAGATGATGTGAGATGACAAGAGAATGTTATGATTTAGAGATTGTTATGGATTAGATGACAAGAGAATGTTATGATTTAGAGATTATGGTTTAGAGATGATGAGATGACAAGAGATGTTATGATTTTGAGAATCCAAGATGTTATGACAATCTGAGATGTTATGAATCTGAGATTGTGAGATGTTTAGAGAATCTGAGATGACAAAGAGATGTTGAGAATCTGAGATGTTATGAATCTGAGAGATGTGAGGATGACAAGAGATTCTGAGATGTGAGAATCTGAGATGTTGATAACAAGAGAATCTGAGATGACAAGAGATGAGATGTTTATGATTAGAGATGAGATGTTTATGATATAGAGATGTAATAATCTGAGAGATGTTTTAGAGATGTGATAATCTAAAGATGAGAATCTAAGATGAGATGAGAATCTGAGATGACAAGATGTTATGATTGTGAGAATCTGAGATGTTATGATTTGAGAGATTCTGAGATGTTATGATTTAGAGATGTTATGATTTGAGAGATTCTGAGATGTTATGATTTTTGAGATGTTGATAATCCAAGATGTTGGCAATCTAAGAATCCAAGATGTGACAATCTAAGAATCCAAGATGTTGTCAATGTGAGATGTTGACAATCTGAGAGATTCTGAAATGACAATCTGAGAATCCAAGATGTGACAATCTAAGAATCCAAGATGTTTATAATCTGAGATGACAATCTGAGACAGCAAGAGATGTAAGACAACAAGATGATAATCTGAGAATCCAAGAGATGTTATGATATAGAGACTCTGAGATGAGATAAGATGTTGACAATCTGAAATGACAATCTGAGATGACAAAGATGTGAGATGTATGATTTTGAGATGACAATCTGAGATGTGAGATATGATTTAGAGATGCTGTGAATCCAAGAGATTCTGAGATAACAAGATGTTAATAATCTGAGATGAGATATGATTTAGAGATGAAGATTTTGAGATGCTGATTTTGAGATGAGATAACAAGATGTTATGATTGTGAGAATGACAAGAGATGTTATGACTGTGAGAATGACAAGATGTTATGATTGTGATAATCTGAGATGTGATAATCTGAGATGTTTATGATAATCTGAGATGTGAGAATCTGAATGTTATGATTTAGAGATGTTGAGAATCTGAGATGACAAGAGATGAGATGTGATAATCTGAGATGACAAGAGATGAGATGTGAGAATCTGAGATGAGATGTGATAATCTAAGATGTTTATGATTTTGAGATGACAAGAGATGAGATGTGATAATCTGAGATGTTTATGATTGTGAGATGACAAGAGATGAGAATCCAAGAGATGTTATGATATAGAGATGAGATGACAAGAGATGAGATGTGACAATCTGAGATGTTATGATTTTGAGAATCCAAGATGTTGATAACAAGAGAGATTCTGAGATGTTATGATATAGAGATGTGAGAATGACAAGAGATGTGAGAATCTGAGATGAGATGTTGAGAATCTAAGATGTTTATGATTTTGAGATGACAAGAGATGAGATGTGATAATCTGAGATGACAAGAGAGATTCTGAGATGTTATGATTAGAGATGACAAGATGTTATGATATAGAGATTCTGAGATGTTATGATTTAGAGATTCTGAGATGACAAGATGTGAGAATCCAAGAGATGTTATGATTTAGAGATATTGATAACAAGAGAGATTCTGAGATGTGACAATCTGAGAATCCAAGATGTTGTCAATGTGAGATGTTGACAATCTAAGAATCCAAGATGTTGTCAATGTGAGATGTTGACAATCTGAGAATCCAAGATGTTGACAAGAGACAACAAGAGATGACAAATCTAAGAGATGTATGATTTTGAGATGACAAGATGTGACAATCTGAGATGACAAGATGTGACAATCTGAGACAACAAGATGTTGATAATCTGAGAATCCAAGATGTTTATAATCTGAGATGTGAGAGATTCTAAGATGACAAGATGTGAGAATCCAAGAGATGTTATGATTTAGAGATGACAAGATGTTTGAGATCTTAGATGACAAGATGTTTGAGATCTTAGATGACAAGATTGTGACAATTTGAGAGGTTATGATTTAGAGAATCTAAAGATAACAAGATGTTGAGATGACTTTTGACAATCTGAGACAACAAATGTGAGAGATTCTAAGATGACAAGATGTGAGAATCCAAGAGATGTTATGATATAGAGATGAGATGATTTTTGAGATGTGAGAATCCAAGAGATGTTATGATATAGAGATAAGAATTGACAATCTGAGATGTATGATTTAGAGATGTTATGATGAGAATCTGAGATGACAATCTGAGATGAGATGATTTTTGAGATGTTATGATGAGAATTGAGAATCTGAGGTTGAGATGATTTAGAGATTGTGACAATTTGAGATGTTTGAGATGTTATGGTTTTGAGATGTTGAGAATCTAAGATGTTGAGAATCTAAGTTGAGATGTTGAGATTCTGAGACAACAAGAGAGATGTGAGAATCTGAGATGTGAGAATCTAAGATTGATAATCTGAGACAACAATCTAAGATGACAATCTGAGATGACAAGAGACAACAAGATGTTGACAATCTAAAATGACAATCTGAGACAACAAGATGTTGACAATCTGAGATGAGATGAGATGACAATCTGAGATGTATGATTTTGAGATGACAAGAGACAATCTAAGATGACAAGATTCTGAGATGAGAATTGACAATGTATGATTTTGAGAGATGTAACAATCTGAGATAAGAATTGAGATGTGATAATCTGAGATGTTGACAAGAGATGATTAATCTAAGATGTTAACAATCTAAGATGAGAATTGAGATGTTGACAATGTATGATTCTGAGAGATGTTGACAATCTGAGAATCCAAGATGTTGACAGAGACAACAAGAGATGACAAATCTAAGAGATGTATGATTTTGAGATGACAAGATGTGATTAATCTAAGATGTTAACAATCTAAGATGAGAATTGAGATGTTGACAATCTGAGATGTATGATTTTGAGAGATGTTGACAATCTGAGATGACAAATGTTAAGATGTTAACAATCTGAGATGACAACAAGAGATGAGAATTGATAATCTGAGACAACAAGATTCTGAGATGTTAACAAATCTGAGATGAGAATTGAGATGTATGATTTTTGAGAGATGTTGATAATCTGAGATGGCAAATCTGAGATGAGAATTGATAATCTGAGATGTATGATTTTGAGATGACAAAGATGTTAGATGTATGATTTTGAGATGTTGACAAGATGTTGAGACAACACCAGAGCCACAGCCAGTTGCTCTAAAACACCAGAACAAGTTGTTCTCGCAACATCATCATGGATTATTTGGATTAAAAGAGTTGGCATTTTTGGCGTCATTGCTGTTGGTGGGGGTGGTTATTACGTTTATAAAACATATAAAGAAAGACAGCAAAAACCAAAGCAGCCCAAAAAATCACAGCCACTAAATACAAAATCTGAACAAAAAAGAATACCAACAACAAAATCTCATTTTGATCCATTTGATATGCAGTAATATTTCAAGAACTTAATAAATAATTATAAGTGACTTGAATAAGAACTTGATAACGACTTGATGACGACTTGATGAAAACTTAAATAAGAACTTGATAAGAACTTGAGGTAACTTGATTAAAAACTTAAGGTAACTTGATTAAGAACTAGATTAAGAATTTGGGGAAACTTAATTAAGGACTTGGGGTGACTTAATTAAGAACTTAATTAAGGACTTGGGGTGACTTAATTAAGGACTTGGGGTGACTTAATTAAGGACTTGGGGTGACTTAATTAAGGACTTGGGGTGAAAAGTGGAACTGGTAGGACCACTTGTCATTTGATATGTCAGCCACTTGCTTTGTGACTGAACAGGATGTGCCTGGGCGCTGAGCAGTGATTCGTTGTCGGGCTGGCCTGCAACTACTAGTTAAGCGCGATGAAGAACAGAGAAAGAGGCAGCTCACGCTATAGCAAAGAACGTGTTAGCGCACGCCCGCTCGTCTGTCCTAGTTACAGGAGCCACTACATCCTGTTGGCTCGCTGCTAAACTTGGACGTTCACGCATGAACGACGGTAGGTTCTCGTTTTTCTTTCTCCCCCACCTTCCAAAAAATTAATACTTCTCTTTGGCTTAGGAGGTAAAGAACCAGGCTCGCCTGATTTTCTTTCGTTTAAATACTCCACCATAAGGCCGTAATAAAACATATGTCATCTATAGAAAGAAGCTGTTCCTCTGTAAACAATACATGTCCGTCTGCATTGGAAGCCATGGCTAAAATGGCCAGCTCTCGCGGACGCGGCAGCCTCGACGTGGTAGTGTCGACGTGGCAGCCTCGGATTCAAGAATGTTCGAGAACATTACTGGCCAGCTGCGCGCCGCGAGCTTGGTGAGAGCAGTGGGCTCGCGAGACGTGTTTTATCGATTTTTTGTCGGAACATAGCGAGACACACACAGTCGGTAAACGGGCCGCTCAGCCTGCTGACTTACTGCGACGCTATCATTGTGTTGTCTTGGTCTTGCAAAAGTAGCTGACAATCAACTGACTGGTGGTAGACTTTTGAGGGAACACAAAAATGAAAAACTTTATCAAAGCTAGCTTTCAGTGGAAGACATGCTGGGATAAGTGTATGGATTTTAAGTCAAAAATATAATTCAGTTTTAAAAGACTTCAGAGAACAGTTAAAGACAGTGGTTTTATTCCACATGAAAGATAGAGATGCATTTGATGAATGTATGAAAGAAAACGATGTTATTGAAGACGATCAAGAAAAACGAAGGATTAAGCAAAAACTTAAGTCTCAAAAGTTTTCTAAATTAGTATTAAAAACAGATAATCCTACACATTATGTTTGTTTGTAAATCTATTTAAGTACTTGTTAAGAACTTGATGATGACTTGTATAAGAATTTATTTAAGAATTTATTTTACTTATAGAGAGAACTATAAAATGCCTATTCTGGATCGCCCGCCGGAGCAGCAGCTCCAACCGGCTTTAGCTGGTTGGAGCTGGCGGAGGTGGGTGAGCCAGAATCGGCATTTTATAGTTCTCTGGTGTGACTAGGGAGGGAGCGACTGGTGGGAATATGAGAGGAGTTCAGGGACAGCCCATGAGGCGGAAAGGAAAGCACAGACTGAACGTTATTCTGTAAAAAACAGTGGTGTAGGTCAGATCGTATGTTTGATGACCTTTGACTGCCTGCATGTGATTCTGGCCTGCATATCTGTCTCTCTCTCGGTCTATTCTCTCTCTCTCTCTCTCTCTCTCTCTCTCTCTCTCTCTCTCTCTCTCTCTCTCTCTCCACCTCTCATTAATGTTGTGCTCTCTGCAGCTTTCTCTTTCACTTGTCTCTCTTCGTGTCAGTCTGTCTGTCCCTGAACCTGTTTCCACACTACTCCTTCCCTCTCTTCGTTCTTCATCTCTGTCTCTGTCTCTGTCTCTGTCTCTCTCTCTCTCTCTCTCTCTCTCTCTCTCTCTCTCTCAATCTCTCTCTCCTGATGCATAGCCCGACAGATTTACCGACAGATTTTACAAAAGAAAACAGAGCTTGTGCGGCCACGTCCTGGTGATTCTACAGCAGCGTCCAGGGAAGCTAGCTATGAATAATCATCAGAAACACTTACGAAAGTGCATGATTTGTTACACTGGAGTCATTATGGAACGTTGCAAAGGCCTGTCTATAGAAAGACGACTTGAAGATAGCCACAGGTTATTATGGCCACTCTCTCCTCGTCCCCAGGGACCCCTGCCGGTTTTGTTTTGTTTTGTTTTTGTTTTGTTTTGTTTTGTTTTTTGCTATGAAGTCTGCGTGAGTGGTGAAGTGTCTGTGATGTTGATGGAAATCCAATTAGTTCCCTGTCTGCAGTGCTTCATCTAATCAAACCGTTTTTGATGTCCACCCCCACCCCCACCCCCCTACCCCCACCCACCCACTCCCACTGTCATCCTCCCCTCTCCACCACTTTCAGCTTTTCTTCCTGTTTGCTCATGTCTTTTTTTTGCCATCTGTTTTGCCCGTGATGCTGTGGTCTGCAAGAACTCTCTCTCTCCTCTTTCTCTCTCTCTCTCTCTCTCTCTCTCTCTCTCTCTCTCTCTCTCTCTCTCTCTTCCCATTCTCTTCTACTCCCCCCATCTCTCTCTCTCTCTCTCTCTCTCTCTCTCTCTCTCTCTGTCTCCTCTCCCTGCGCGCATGTGTGTGTGTGTGTGTGTGTGTGTGTGTGTGTGTCTGTGTGTGTGTGCGTATGTGCGTGCGCGTGTGTGTGTGTCCATGTGTGCGTGTGTGTGTGGTGTGTGTGTGTAGGTGTGTGTGTGTGTGTGTGTGTGTGTGTGTGTGTACGTGCGTGCACGCGCTTATGCGTGCACACGTGATATTTTTCTCTCTTCACACATTGGCAGAGATGACACATTCTAATTAAAGTGTGGGAAGAGGAGTGAGAGAACTGCCGCAGACGACATCCAGATCATGAAATGCGAAAGAAATCACATTGCAGCGCTGCGATCTGGTTCTGACTCTTCATTTTTTCCTTCAGTCCTCGCCTTGCTGGATTTCCCCTCCTGGTATTGCTGTTGGCTCAGGGAGGGGAAGGGGTAGAGACAGATGCCGGGGGGGGGGGGGGGGGGGGGAAGGAGGGAGGTAGGGAGCGACTGGTGTGGATATGAGAGGGTTCAGGGACAGCCCATGAGGTGGAAAGGAAAGCGCAGAACTGAAGTTTATTCTGTAAAAAAAAACAGCCGTGTAGGTCAGATCGTATGTTTGATGACCTTTGACTGCCTGCATGTGATTCTGGCTGCATCTCTGTCTCTCTCTCTCTCTGTCTGTTCTCTCTCTCTCTGTCTCTTCTGTCTCATTCTCCATCTCTCATTAATGTTGTGCTCTCTGAAGCTTTCTCTTTCACTCGTCTCTCTTCGTGTCAGTCTGTCTGTCCCTGAACCTGTTTCCACTCTACTCCTTCCCTCTCTTCAATCTTCATCTCTCTCTCTCTCTCTCTCTCTCTCTCTCTCTCTCTCTCTCTCTCTCTCTCTCTCTCTCTCTCTCTCTCTCCCTCCTGATGTATAACCTGACAGATTTACCAACAGATTTTACAAAAGAAAACAGCTTGTGCAGCTACGTCCTGGTGATTCTACAGCAGCGTCCAGGGAAGCTAGCTATGAATAATCATCAGAAACACGAAACCGCATGATTATTTACACTGGAGTCATTGTGGAACGTTGCACAGGCCTGCCTATAGAAAGACGACTTGAAGATAGCCCCAGGCTATTATGGCCACTCTCTCCTCGTCCCTAGGGACCCCTGCCGGGTTTTTTTTTGTTTTTTTGTTTTTTTCTATGAAGTCTGCGTGAGTTGTGAAGTGTCTGTGATGTTGATGGAAATCCAGTTAGTTCCCTGTCTGCAGTGCTTCATCCAATCAAACCTTCGTTTTAGATGTCCACGACCACCCCCACCCCCACCCCCAACCACCCACTCCCACCATCATCCTCCCCTCTCCACCACTTTCAGCTTTTCTTCCTGTTTGCTCATGTCTTTTTTTTTTTGCCTTCTGTTTTGCCCGTGATGCTGTGGTCTGCAAGAACTCTCTCTCTCTCTCTCTCTCTCTCTCTCTCTCTCTCTCTCTCTCTCTCTCTCTCTCTCTCTTTTCTATTCCCCCCCACTCTCTCTCTCTGTCTCTTCTCCCTGTGTGTGTGTGTGTGCATGTGATATGTGTGTGTGTGTGTGTGTGTGTGTGTGTGTGTGTGTGTGTGTGTGTGTGTGTGTGTGTGTGTGCACGCACTTACACGTGCGCACATGATATTTTTCTTTCTTCACACATTGGCAAAGATGACACATTCTAATTAAAGTGTGGCAGTGGGAGAGAGAGAACTGCCACAGACGACATCCAGATCACGAAATGCAAAAGAAATCACATTGCAGCGCTGCGATCTGGTTCTGACTCTCATTTTGTTCTTCAGTCCTTGCCTTGCTGGATTTCCCCTCCTGGTATTGCTATTGGCTCAGGGAGGGGAAGGGGTAGAGACAGATGCAGGGGGGGAAGGGAGAGACGGGAGGGGAACTAGGGGAAGGAAGATGAAGGGTTCTGGAAACAGCGCTGAGGTCAGGATATGTTGATCACCGACGCCTGCATGGGATTCTGTAAACACTGTTTCAGTCGATTGTTGACCCTTTACTCGTCCTGCATGGTTCTCTGCATCTCTTCATTAATTGTGTCTCGATCTTTCTCTCTCACTCCATCTTCTCTTCTCAGTCTCATATATGTCTCTCTGAAGCCTGTTTCTTCACTCTCCTCTCGTTCAGTCTTCTTCCCTACCTTTTCCACTCTCCTCCTTCCTCTCTCTATCTCTCTCTCTCTCTCTCTCTTCTCTCTCTCCTCTCTCTCTCTCTCTCCCTCCCTCCTGATGTATAACCCGACAGATTTACCGACACATTTTACAAAGAACAGAGATTGTGAGGCCATGTCTTGGTGATTCTACAGCTGCGTCCAGGGAAGCTAGCTGTGAATAATAATCAGAAACACTTACGAAAGCGCATGATTATTTACATTGGAGTCATTGAGGAACGCTGCACAGGCCTGTCTATAGAAAGACAACTTGAAGATAACCACAGGTTATTATGGCCACTCTCTCCCTCGTCCCTAGGGACCCCTGCGGGGGGGGGGGGGGGGGGGGTTCTGTGAAGTCTGCCTGAGTGGTGAAGTGTCTGTGTTGTTGATGGAAATCCAATTAGTTCCCTGTCTGCAGTGCTTCATCTAATCAAACCTTCGTTTTTGATGTCCACCCCCACCCCCAACCCCCACCCCCCCCCCACCCACCCACCCACTCCCACCGTCATCCTCCCCTATCCACCACTTTCAGCTTTTCTTCCTGATTGCTCGTGTCTTTTTTTTTGCCACCTGTTTTGCCAGTGATGCTGTGGTCTGCAAGAACTCTCTCTCTCTCTCTCTCTCTCTCTCTCTTTCTCTCTCTCTCTTTCTCTCTCTCTCTTCCTTTCTCTCTCTCTCTCTCACTCTCTCTCTTTTTCTCTCTCTCTCTCTCTTTCTCTCTCTCTTACTGTCGTAGCGTAGCGTAGAAATCGCACCGAGAGAAGAGGTTAGCATGACAACGGTGGATAAAGAAGACGAAGAAATAATGTCCAACGAAGATTTCATCGATGCTCACGATTTGCTATCAGATATAGAGCAAGTCAATGAGGCAGAGAAGAGCCAGGTCAAAGAAACCATTGTAACTGAAAACAAGGCCGAGAAAAGAGCGAGCATAACTGCTAATGGCCCTCAACTAACTTTGACAAAGATGTTAAGTATGAGACCACAACCGAGGAAAGCAAAACCCCCAGCCAAACGCACCACGAGACAATCTAGTGGACGAACAGAACCACAACAAAAGAAAAAATGAGGAAGAGGCCAAAGCCCATTACAAAATAAGAGATCAGAACAGGAAAATAAAGAGAAACAAGAAGAAACGAGACAGAAAAATCAAAAGAAACAATCACAAACAGGAAAACATAGAAAAAAGTATATAGGAAAAGAAAAAACAAAAACAAAAGAAACCAAATTGTCCCTCTTAATCTGGAACATAGAAGGCCTAGTAAATAAACTTAATGATTCAGATTTCATTGATTATATTACATCTTTCGACATATACTGCTTAAACGAAACCTTCACGCTTAACTCTTTTGATTTTGATATTTTCTTCGAAGACTTTGTATGTTTCCATAGCCCCGCAACTAAATTAACACAAATGGGTACACCATCGGGGGGAGTGATAACACTAGTAAAGAAAACATTAGAGCAATGGACACAAGGCATAGAAACAAATATAAAGAATATAACATGTGTTAAAATAGCCAAAGAGGCTATGAATACGGATAATGATGTCTTATTTTTCGGGTTATACAATCACCCAACAGACAGTACATTTTATAAAGAGAAAGAGTACACAAATACTATTGAGATGTTAGAACAATTCATATTAAAGATGTCAGATGAAGGACACGACTATTTATATATTATAGGAGGTGATAGGAATGCTAGGATAGGAGAGTGGGGTTTAAACGTAGAAGATGATGATGGTAGCGGAGAAGATGTAGATAATGAATACGAAAGACAAACATTAGATACACATGTAAATGGTTTTGGCAAAAGGCTGATAGAATTTTGCACAGTAATCAATCTACTGCCTCTAAATGGACTATGTATGAAAGATTTTGACAAAGGCTATACTTTCTATGCGGATAGAAGGAACAGTACTATAGACTTTTACTTATGTTCTCCTGAGTTACTCGAAAATGTGAAGGCATGTGATATAATAGAAAGAATTGAGTCCAATCATATGCCAGTGAACTTGGTAATCGAAAGCGGAGAAATAAGTAAACAAAAAGAGGTACAGAAAAGAATATATGTAAACAAATTTCAATGGGACAGTAGTAAAAAAAATGGAATTTGTAGAATATATGAATTCAGAGAATGCGAATAATATATTACAAGAAATAGAAGAAGAAATAGAAGAAAATATGGAAGATATAGATACAAGTATACAGAAATTGTCTAATCTATTACTTACAGCAGGGAATTGCATGTATAAAATGATAGGCATAGGGGGACCAAACAAAACATCACAAAAATGGTTTGATGAGGAATGCAAGAATTGCAAAAAAGAGGCCAGACAAGCATTAACTAGATGCAATAGTATAAAAAGGAAAAACAGTCCACAAGAATATGGAAGAAGGTGGATGGCGTATAAAGAAAAGAGAACAAATTATCAAGAAACTATTAGAAAACAGAAAAAAGAATATAGGGACAGAATATATGAAAATCTAATACTACATCAGAGAGACAGCCAGAAATTTTGGAATTCAGTACAAAATTTAAGACAAAGAAGAAAAGCACTTCCACCTATTACTATACAACAATGGGAGGAATATTTTAAAAATATTCTAAATCCACAAACTGATAACGACCAAGCGGAGGAAGAATCACAACAGGATAGACAGGAGAATGGTTATAATATGCACATAGAAGAGTTAGATGGCGAAATAACTGAGGAAGAAACTAAACTAGCCATACGAAAATTGAAATCAGGTAAGGCAGCAGGGCTAGATGAGCTACCAGCTGAAATATTTAAAACACTCATAGATAAAATTACTCCCCTCCTAACAAAGATATTTAACAAATTATATGAAGGTGGAAAATTTCCGAATGAAAGGTCTAGATCTATAATTATACCATTACATAAAAACGGAAATAGGAAAAACCCAGGAAACTACAGAGGTATATCTCTGATATGTACTATAAGTAAAATATTTACATCGATTTTAAACAGACGCTTATATGATTGGGCCGAAGAAAATGGTAAAATAAGTGAAGAACAAGCAGGTTTCAGGAGAGGCTATGCAACTACCGACCATATATATACATTGATGTCAATTATAAACAGATGCCTATATGGTAGAAGAAGAAACAAATTCTATGTAGCTTTCATTGATTATCAAAAAGCCTTCGATACTGTAAGAAGAGAGAAACTATGGAAAGTGCTACAAAAAATTGGTATTTCAACAAAAATGCTAGAAATGTTAAAAGGTATATACAACCAAGTACAGGCATGTGTAAGAAGCGGGGCCAATCTCTCAGAATTCTTCAACTGCCCACTAGGGGTGAAGCAGGGATGTCTGTTGCCCCCCCCCCCCCCCCCCCCCTAATTTTTTCATTGTTAATAGCAGAGGTAGCAGAGAGAGTGACCCAGAAAGGCAGACACGGAGTTCAATTATACCAAGATGGCAAGGAAATTTTTTTGCTCCTATTTGCAGATGATATAGCGTTAATATCGTCAACACCAGTTGGCCTACAAAATCAAATAACGAATCTACAACAAGCATCAGATAACCTAGGGCTCACAGTAAATCTGCAAAAAACAAAAGTGATGGTATTCAGGAAGGGAGGGTATTTGGGGAAAAACGAAAAATGGAATTACAAAGGGGAAAGAATAGATACTGTAAACAGTTATAAATATTTAGGCTTCACCCTAACGACAAAATTATCCATGGACATAGCATTGGCGGAGTATGCAGGGAGGGCGAAAAGAAAAATAATAGAATTAAGAAAAACCATGTATAGTCTAGGCTATATGGATACAACGGTCTGTTTTAAGCTATTTGACTCACAGATCAAACCACTGCTTTTATATGCTGCAGACATTTGGGACTCACAAGATATGAAGTGATAGAGAACATACATACATTTGCTTGCAAAAAAATATTAGGAATATATAAAAAGACACCAAGCACACCCTTATATGGCGAATTAGGTAGGTATCCACTATTTGGTGATACAACAATAAGGGCTATAAGATATTGGTTTAAGTTATTAAGAATGACACCAGACAGAATACCAAAACAAGCGTATGATAAAGAACTGACAGAAGATGAAAGAACGCCAAATTGGGCCAGGAAAGTAAAACATAGTCTAGACATATACGGCTTCTCAGATGTTTGGATAAGCAATGGAATGGTGAACGAAAACATTTTTATTAAAGAACTCAAACAAAGAATGATCGATGGTTATAGACAAGAATGGCATAGTACAATCGAAAATAGCGAGAGGTATATAAGCTACAGGACATTCAAAACAACACGCCAGCTAGAACAGTATGTCGAAGACATAACAATTTCGAAGTTTAAAAGAGCACTAGTTAAATTTAGACTCGGCATAAGCGAAATAAATATAAATAAGACATATAAAGACAAGACAGCAGAAACAACATGCCCCTTTTGTCCTAATGAAGAAACCGAACTACATTTCTTAATAAGATGTCCCAAATATAAGCAACCAAGGGAGAAGTATCTACAGAAACATTTTAAGAACCTACCTAACAAAACCCTACAAGGAATACTGCAACAAACTAAGACAGGAATTATCAGAGACGTTGCCATGTACATCTATTACGCAATGCGCATTAGGGAAGACTTATTAAGTAATAAATAAAATATGGACGCAATTCTAAAAGAAAGCTGTTCAGAAGTAGAGTTCTCATTAATTAGTAAGTAGAAATGCTTAATATAAAGTTGTTACACAAACTAATACAAACTAAAGCACAAGAAGATACAATCGAAACATTATTATAGGTAACAGCATAGTAAGATATGTATATAGGTAATAGCATAGCAGATATGTAAACACACAACCCAAAGCCAAGACAGCAACCAGAAGATGTGAAGGCCAATTCGACTAAGCGGGGACCCCCTTTTCTTTTCTTTTCTTATCAAGAGAAAGAGCTAGTATCTCTAAATAACATTTATCACCCCGCAATCCGGTAACAATATGAATGCACATACGATACAGGATAGACAGACGTATATACAGGGACATAGTAAATCAGGATAGACTCAGAGTTGATCACACCCAAGAGCATAGGCCAGAGTAATTGAAATATACTGGCTCAGGTTTATAGGCCAAGGGAAGCAAATTTTGTGTCCGACTTTGATCTTGATGTTGATTTCGATTTCGATTTTGATTTTGTTTGATATTCGATGTTCTAATTCCTGTTTGTTTGTTGGGTTTTTTTTTGTTTTTTGTTTTTTGTTTTTGTTTTTTTGTTTTTGTCCTTATTTCTTGATTTTTGACCTATGGGTACGAAGGAAAGAGAGGAGTATTAATTTAAAGGGCTTTGACAGAAAGCATGTATGACGTTTAAACCTATCTTTTGTTTTTGAGCATTGACTTTCGATTATTGATTTTAGACTGTTGACTAGAATTTCTATCAAATATTGTTCGAATAACTATCGATGGCTAACTACCGACTGAACTATTGATTATGGATTATTGACTACTGATTATTGATTATCGGTTATATTGTAGATATGTATATATGTCCCATCTTGTCTTGTAACTCCATTTACGTATGGGCTGGTGGCCTCGTAAATAAACGTCGTGTGATCCTGTGATCGTGATCGTGTGATCGTGTGATCTCTCTTACTGTCTCTTTCTCTTCTCTCTCTCTCTCTGTCTCTCTCTTTCTCTCTCTCTCTTCTCTCTCTTCTCTCTCTCTCTCTCTCTCTCTCTCTCTCTCTCTCTCTCTCTCTCTCTCTCTCTTCTCTCTTCTTCTCTTTTTCTTCTTGTTCTCTTTCTTCTTCTACCATCTCTTCTACCACTCTCTCTCTCTCTCTCTCTCTCTCTCTCTCTTCTCTCTCTCTCTCTCTCTCTCTCTCTCTCTCTCTCCTCTCCTCTCCTGCCCCCCTCCTCACTCTTCATCTGTGCTGCTGTGTTCTCTCTCATTCCTTCGTTCTTGCACACACTTGCACTTGAGTGTATACACTTTCTCTGTCTCTTCTCAACACTCTCTTATATCATCTTTCTTTGTTTTTTGTTTGTTTGTTTGTTTGTTTTTATCTGTTTACTGCCATTACTTTCCCTATCAGACAGTTTCAGTTTGAAATCTAAATTCTGTATGTATATTTCATCATCATCATCATCAACATATATCCCCCCTCTCTCTCTCTCTCTCTCTCTCTCTCTCTCTCTCTCTCTCTCTCTCTCTCTCTCTCTTCATAACAACTGCTCAAAATCTTTTTGAGGATTTTTTTCCCATCGGCACGCAAGCTCACGTGCACGTGCATTTTGTTTCTGTCCATGCGCTGGTTTTTCAGTCAATGGAGATGAAAGCATTCTAATGAAACTGTGGATGTGTGGCAGATTGCAGCAGACAACATATAAATATTGTAATGTGTAGAAAATCACTCCCTGGTGCTGCTAAGTGGGAAGAACTCTTTTCTTTTTTGTTGTACTCCCAGTTCTTATAGAACAGGGAGTACTTTACAATGGGAACGAAGAAATGCTGTCTGTGTGTCTGTGTGTCTGTCTGTCTGTGTGTGTGTCTGTCTGTCCGTGGTCAAAATGTGTTCCACTCACTCCAGACAAAACTTCTGGGCCGATCTTTGCGAAAATTTGTAGGTATGTTCATTATGGGTCACGGATGATGCCCGATGTTTTATTTTACCAGAATAGCCGTTACTAACGGCTATGATGGCCAAAACGGTTTTTCTTCTTTACGGAATATCCCAGTGACGAAACACATTATGACGCATGTTTGATGTGATGTCAAATACATTATGACGCATGTTTGATTGTGACGTTTTTCTGGAAGATAGACTGGGAGTACGTCTATATGCTTTGCATCTTGTTTTCATTGTCCTATTCTTGTTTTGAAATTCCTCTCGTGGTATCTCTGGTTGCCGCGTGTGTTGAGGATGTAAAAAGGATTGAGGGACTGAGGTGACATGGGAACTGTAGTTTGCATTCACTGTGCTGAGAGTGAGCGTTTGGATGAGACTGTATGTGAGTGAACATGTGTGTGTGTAGTGTGTGTGTGTGTGTGTGTGCGTGTGTGTGTGTGTGTGGTGTGTGTGAGAGAAAGAGAGAGAGAGAGGTGTGTGTGTGTGTGTGTGTGTGTGTGTGTGTGTGTGTGTGTGCGTGCGCACGTGATATTTTTCTCTCTTCACACATTGGCAGAGATGACACATTCTAATTAAAGTGTGGGAGGAGGAGTGAGAGAACTGCCACAGACGACGTCCAGATCATGAAATGCGAAAGAAATCACATTGCAGCGCTGCGATCTGGTTCTGACTCTTCATTTTTTCCTTCAGTCCCTGCCTTGCTGGATTTCCCCTCCTGGTATTGCTATTGGCTCAGGGAGGGGAAGGGGTAGGCACAGATGCAGGGGGGGGGGGGGGGGGGGGGGAGGGGGGAAGGAGGTAGGGAGCGACTGGTGTGGATATGAGAGGAGTTCAGAGACAGCCCGTGAGGCGGAAAGGAAAGCACAGACTGAAGTTTATTCTGTAAAAAAAAAAAAAAACAGCGGTGTAGGTCAGATCGTATGTTTGATGACCTTTGACTGCCTGCATGTGATTCTGGCTGCATCTCTGTCTCTCTCTCTCTCTCTTCTCTCTCTCTCTCTCTCTCTCTCTCTCTCTCTCCTCTCTCTCTCTCTCTCTCTCTCTGTGCTTCCCCTTAGCCGCCTGGTGTGTTTAAGATACGTCCCAGCAGACTGGAGAGTACGCCCTCCAACTGCTGCACATGGCGTCACAGCTCCCGAACCAGTCCAGACTTCAGTAGTTTCCATACACACCACCCTGATTATATGACTGTCTAAATTAAAATGGGTGGAAATTGTGTTGTTTGTGGTGTAGTTGTGTGTGTGTGTGTGTGTGTGTGTGGGTGTGGGTGTGGGTGTGCACTCGCGCATGCGCACATGCGTGCACGTGTTTTTGTATGTATTGAGAAAAAGTAAGGGGTGGGGGTTGAACGAGCTGGGGCGGGGTGGAGCGGGAACGGGAAGGGGGAGGGCGAGAGAATGAAGCAGTAAGAATGGTATACTGTCAAATATTAAATGTAAAGAGAATGAAGCAGTAAGAATGGTGTACTATCAAATATTAAATGTAAAGAGAATGAAGCAGTAAGAATGGTGTACTGTCAAATATTAAATGTAAAGAGTAACCACGTGAAATTTATCAACGAATCAGATAGTTCCTTGTTTCCTTTGCCTGATTTGGTATTAACAAAAATAATTCAAATGTCACTGGTGTAAAAACATGTTCATCGATATGATAATAGTTAAGGATTTCCATGTATGTTACGAGAGAAAGAGAGAAAGAGAGAGAGAGAGAGAGGGAGAGAGCATGTGTGAGGGTATGTGAGTGCGTATGTGTATGCGCGGATGTGCACGTAAGTGTTGGCGCTCGCGGTGACGCGCGCAGCCACGTGCGCGAGGATATTGATACCGGACCCTGGTAATCGGAATGACAAGTGAACTCTATTCTGTTTTTGGTTCACGGCGTTTGTGTTTCGTCCCTGGATTGCTGATATTGCTATTTCTTGCGGAGTTTTGTCGCATATTGTTGTAGCTATAAAATTATCCTTACTGACTTCTTTAAGGCAGCTGATTTTTTTTTTTCTGCCTTTTTTTTTTTAATTGTTCTTTTTTTGTTGTTGTTGTTGTCGTTGCTAAAATTCATCTACAACAGGTGTTCCTGCTATTTGACTATTATTCTACTCGTTTATCTGTAGTGTTGTGTAATCCATAGAGTGTATTTGTATATCAATTTCATGTATAATGAGTGAATGGTTGTCTAAATTCGGCTTGAAAATAGGCTATTTAAACGTGTGTCATCTTTTAAACAAAATTTCTGATGTTCCCAACATTTTGTCCAATTCCGATAACTGTTTCCATTGTTTTTGTTTTTCAGAATCTCGACTTTCCAATATAGTGCCTGATAATTTAGTTTCAATCCAAGGTTATAATACTATAAGAAGAGATTCAAAGACAAAGCTTGAAACAGGTTTAGTGGCCTATATTCACAACTCGATTAATTATAAACAGATCAACAGTTTGGATAAATATAACATAGAATGCATATGGATAGAAATCTATGTGAAGGGTACTAAACCGATTTTGTTAGGCTGCTTATATAGAAATCCTAACGAACGTATTGAATGGTTCGATCGTTTCGAACATATGATGGAAGATGTCTCAATGCGTTCGTCTGAGATTATAGTTTTAGGAGATTTTAACATTGATCTACTTAAACCACATGATAAATGGAAACGGGTTTATGAATTACAGAATTTGACACAGCTAATTAACACACCGACAAGAAAAAATCTATCCTCCGAAACACTAATTGACCATATATACGCAACAAACCCATTTAATATTATAGAAACATCTGTGCCTGTATACGGTCTCAGTGATCACTTTCCAATTTGTCTAACATGGTCCAAAAAGGGGGTTCAAATTCCAAGAAATATTCACAAATGTATATCTTTTCGAAGCTATAGAAAATTCGATACTAACAATTTCTTGTCCGATTTGTGTAACGCAAATTTTTCTGAGGTGTATCAGTACAATGATCCTGATGGAGCACTGGCTGCATGGTATGACATATTTATCTCTGTCTTTAACAAACATGTGCCATCGGTAACTAAACGTGTCAAACCAAGGGGTAAGCCACAGTGGTATAATGAAAAAATCGATAAGGCCATTAATTTCCGAGATATTCTATTGCAAACAAATGGTAAAGATGATAATTTTAAAAAGCAAAGAAATAAGGTAACCGATATGAAAAGAGCCGCCAAAAAGAAATATTTCAGTGACCTTATTTCCCGTAAAGAAGATTCAAAATCGATCTGGAAAGCTATTAATGAGCTCTCCGGTAAAACCTTGTCATCTAGTGCTCCTTCTGAGAGAACATTGTCTGCTGAACTCTTAAATGATCACTTCACAACTGTTGCAGAAAACACGATCAAAGCTGACTGTTCAAAAGACAATGACCTACTTGAGCTAAAAACGTACTGTGTATCAAAAAACATAAAATCTAATCTTCAAATCGAGTTTATTGGTGTACATGATGTTTATAAGGAATTGTGTTCATTAAATCAGTCCAGTTCTCGAGGTTTAGATGATATAGATGGTAAAATTTTGAAAATTGCTGCTCCGATTATATCAGAGCATCTTACATATATTTACAATCTTTCCATTGATAAAGGTTGTTATCCACAATCCTTCAAAGATGCTAAAGTTTTACCTTTTTTAAAATCTGGTGATCCCATTGATCCTTCTAACTATAGACCTATCTCTATCCTATCTATTCTATCTAAACCCCTTGAAAAACACATCAAATGCAACATCCACAAACATTTCATGAAATACAATTTATTACATTCTAATCAAAGCGGATTTAGAGAAAATCATTCTTGTCACACCTTGCTCACTAATATAATTGAGCAATGGCATTTAAACATAAACAATGATTTCTTCACAGGAACAATTTTTGTCGACTTCGCTAAAGCATTTGACACTATAGATCACAAAATACTGTTAAGAAAATTAACATTGTATGGTTTATCCGCTGAAGCTCTAAAACTCATTTCCTCATTTCTCAACTGTAGGCGACAAGTAGTCTTTAAAAATTCCGTTACTTCCTCACTTATGCCAGTAAATTATGGCGTTCCCCAAGGGTCAGTCCTGGGGCCTATCTTATTCTCAGTTTATATAAATGATCTTCCTTTACATATATCTTCTCCCTGTGAGCTTTTTGCTGATGACACTACTCTCCATAATAAAGACAAAGATGCTGACTCAGTATGTATCAAATTACAGAATGATCTTAATAAACTTGCAAAGTGGACTAATCTGAATCATATGGCCCTCCATCCTCAAAAGTCTAAATTTATGATTACTACAACCAGACAAAAACGTCAAAATATGAAAGCTGATTTGTTTAAAATACGTATACAGGATAAAGTCTTAGAAGAAGTTAAATCACACAAATTATTAGGCCTTACAGTTGATAATAATCTTTCATGGTCTAATCACATTTCTGATTTGTCTAAAAGGTTATCTAAAAAATTATTCTTGCTGAACCGAATCAAGAATTTCCTCGATCAACATACTAGAAAGTTATATTTCTATGCATATGTACAACCAGACATTAACTACGCCTCTACATGCTGGGATTTAGCCAGCAAAAATTGCTTAAAACCACTAGAAAGCATGTACAGACGCGCTATTAAGCTGGTACTCTTGAAATCTTCTCTACAAGCTAGTGATTATAAAGATCTTAACATTCTACCATTCGATCAAAAATGCTGCTTTAAT
>CM065738.1:50344156-50349156 GCA_033310375.1 Conus canariensis | reverse complement strand
AAATGGAGGATACGTATAAACGTCGCATGCATCCTATGTGAGAAACTGGAGGAATAAATGAGATAAATGAAAATGAGTGACTGATATTTGAATGGTACGGGAAACGACTGAATGAGCGCCAGTAGGCTGCTCTTCGGCCGGCTCTACCTGGGTAGGCAGCCCCGTTGAGTGAGTGAGGTAGTGCGTTTATTGTAAAGCGCTTAGAGCTTGGTCTGTGACCGAGGATAGGCGCTATATAAATACCCAATATAATAATAATAATAATAACAGTTACAGGGTGCGCACACTTTGTTTGCCCGTCTCAGAGGATTATTATCTCTGAATCTAGGGAGGATTGTAATTGATTTGAATAGGTCGGTCAAGATCTACTACCCCCTCTACATATGAAACGAGAGTGGAGAGAGACGGGGATGGGGCGGGGGATGGGGTGGGGTAGGGGGTGGAGGGAGAGGGATGACGCCCAGTCAGAATTCAGGCTGCTGTGTCTGCCAGTCAGAGGAAGTGACTACGTGATGGTGCCTGTGGCGAAATAACAGCTGAAGATGATTGGATTGCCTTGTGACATTTGCTCTTACAGATAATTTCTGTTGAGGGATACGTGGGATTCCAAGCTGAAAAAAAGCTGACTTAGGGAGTTTGTTGCATACTCCCCTCTCTCTCTCTCTCTCTCTCCTCTTCTCTCTCTCTCTCTCTCTCTCTCTCTCTCTCTCTCTCTCCACACACACACACACACACACACACACACATATATATATATATATATATATATATGAACAATATAAAAAAGTTCTTAAAAAATCTGAAGGTGCTCAACCCCTTGGGGAGCAACATCTGTTAAAATATTTTTAAAATGAAGTGGTAAAATCTACAAGCTTGTTTCTAGCTTTGCTATCTTCAGGATGTCTTTTGGAGCACGCCAACGGTCT
Source organism: Conus canariensis (assembly GCA_033310375.1). Classification (NCBI taxonomy): domain Eukaryota; kingdom Metazoa; phylum Mollusca; class Gastropoda; order Neogastropoda; family Conidae; genus Conus; species Conus canariensis. The sequence continues at coordinate 50,348,230 of CM065738.1, read as the reverse complement.
TTTATGGCGTGCGGGACTTGATTTCAACTCTGTGTGTGCAGGCGGATCTCATTTGCTGCACGTGCGGCCTGTGGTTCTTATTGGGGCCTGTTCAGGTGGAATGTGCTAGCAAAGATTTCCACTTGTGCCTGCAATTGTTTACAATTTCTACTTTTGTGTTCAGAGTTGCTAAGTGTGGTTTGCATAATATTAACCATTTTTCTGTGGAGCATAGATTGCATCTTTTTGAAATATTGTTGTATGGTGCTGCTCTTTTTATGATTTTCCATGATATGTTGTAGTCTATTTTTTTATCTTTGAGTCTCCAGATGTATTTGCTCAGCTCTGTTTGATTTTTGTATTTTTCATTTTTGAATGACTGTTTATGGTTTGCGTATCTGGTTTTGAAAGTGTTTTCAGTAATCCCTACATATGTTTCTTCTTCATTTTCTGATGTTACCGTAGCTTGGTATACAATGTTGCTGTGAAGACATTTATTGTTCAGGGGGCACTGTTCTTTTTTAGTGCAGTTGCAAGATGTCCTTTCGGCACCCTTCTCTTTTATGTTGCTTTTCATTTTGTTAGATGAATCAATCATGTTTTTGAGGTTGGGCATACATGAGTATGACAGTTTAATGGTGTTTTTGTTGAATATTTTGGACAGTTTGTGTTCTTTTGGGAATGATGTTGCTAAGATTTTAAAGAATTCTTTTCCTACATTTGTTTTTACTTGTCCATCGTATGGTGGGTTGTACCATATGATCTTTCTTTTCCTATTTTTCTTAATTCTGTTCGTGTTGTTGTCTGGACTGTATTGTAGTTTGTAATTGTAACCACTTTTTTGTAATGCTTCTTGATATTCTGTTGCTGCATCATTGAATGCGTTTTCATTGCATGACAGGTTGGATAGTCTCTTGTTTATACCATTGGGTATTGTTTTTAGTATAGATGGTGGGTGGTTGCTTTTGATGTTTACGTAGACTGGTATGTCATTGGGTTTTTTGTATGGTTTGTACACATGGTCATTGAGGTCTAATGTTATGTCTAGGTAATTCACTACTTTTTTGTTTGCTTCTATTGTGATTTTTAAGTTGTGGTTTTTAAAGATTTTACATAATTCTTTTTTCTTGTTTTCAATGGTTCTTGGATTATTGTTTAATGCAGCGAGGCCGTCATCTCTGTATAAACCGGCCTGTTTTCCAAGTTGTTTTTGGATGTTGGATAGCATGAATAGTCCGACTAGTTCACATGTTTCGGCACCATCATACGATCCCATGGTTACATCAAATGTGGAGTTTTTGCTCGTTTTTTTAATCCAAGTTTCATTTCTGCTATGGAGTAAGGTTTTTTTGGTGTGGAAAATAATCTCCATTTCTGACTCTGTTATATTTGTGTATTTGTTGGCAAATTTCAAAGCTTTGTTGAGTAGTTCTTCATCTATGGATGGATAGAAGTCTACTATGTCAAATGTAATGAACATTGTATTTCTCTGTTTGTTGAGTTTCTTAAACCATTGTATGACTTCATAGCTGTTTTTCCAAAGGTTGTATTCGGTGTTTGATTTTATATCTTCTATAGCCTTTTCCAAAATTCTCTTGCTTATTTTGCCCAGTTCGGATTTAGATGGGTTTATTAGTCTACATGTTGGGTTGTTTTGGAAGTTAGGCTTGTGGTCTTTAAGTGTTATGAAGGCCTCCTTTGTTGCTGTTGTCTCTACCCTATCACTTAACTCCATGCGATGTGCAAGCTCTTTTTCTTTTTTGCGGATGTTGCTATGTGTAGTTTTATCAGCTTTCTTGTAGTTTTTCTGGATGTTTTTGTTTAAGAGTTGAGAGTATTCGTTTGGTTCCATTTTGTAAAAATTGCTCGTTTTGTCAGCCTTTACGAATATCTTTTTATCATTTTGGATTTGTTTTATATCATTTGCTAGTGATGTTTGAAAGTTGTTATTTGATTTTTTGAATTTAATATTGGCTATCAGTCCCTTCATTTTGTCTTCAAAAGGTTTCATTTCATCTATTGTTGGAGGTGATCGCCATGATTTGAATCCATATGTATTTTTGTCTTCATTCTTTGCATTTGGGTTTAGGAAGAAGAACGCCTTCCATCTCATGTTGCGCACAAATTTTTCGGTTTGTTCTATCAGTTTTTTAGTGTAAGTTTGTGGGTTTGAAAGTGGTATGTTTTTAGTAGATTGCCTAAAGTTGATTTTCTCCATTTCAGATTTTGTCAGACCACAGTGCTCAACTTGAGGAGCGATTATTATGAACAATATAAAAAGTTCTTAAAAAATCTGAAGGTGCTCAACCCCTTGGGGAGCAACATCTGTTAAAATATTTTTAAAATGAAGTGGTAAAATCTACAAGCTTGTTTCTAGCTTTGCTATCTTCAGGATGTCTTTTGGAGCACGCCAACGGTCTTTTATGGCGTGCGGGACTTGATTTCAACTCTGTGTGTGCAGGCGGATCTCATTTGCTGCACGTGCGGCCTGTGGTTCTTATTGGGGCCTGTTCAGGTGGAATGTGCTAGCAAAGATTTCCACTTGTGCCTGCAATTGTTTACAATTTCTACTTTTGTGTTCAGAGTTGCTAAGTGAAAAGAATTATGTAAAATCTTTAAAAACCACAACTTAAAAATCACAATAGAAGCAAACAAAAAAGTAGTGAATTACCTAGACATAACATTAGACCTCAATGACCATGTGTACAAACCATACAAAAAAACCCAATGACATACCAGTCTACGTAAACATCAAAAGCAACCACCCACCATCTATACTAAAAACAATACCCAATGGTATAAACAAGAGACTATCCAACCTGTCATGCAATGAAAACGCATTCAATGATGCAGCAACAGAATATCAAGAAGCATTACAAAAAAGTGGTTACAATTACAAACTACAATACAGTCCAGACAACAACACGAACAGAATTAAGAAAAATAGGAAAAGAAAGATCATATGGTACAACCCACCATACGATGGACAAGTAAAAACAAATGTAGGAAAAGAATTCTTTAAAATCTTAGCAACATCATTCCCAAAAGAACACAAACTGTCCAAAATATTCAACAAAAACACCATTAAACTGTCATACTCATGTATGCCCAACCTCAAAAACATGATTGATTCATCTAACAAAATGAAAAGCAACATAAAAGAGAAGGGTGCCGAAAGGACATCTTGCAACTGCACTAAAAAAGAACAGTGCCCCCTGAACAATAAATGTCTTCACAGCAACATTGTATACCAAGCTACGGTAACATCAGAAAATGAAGAAGAAACATATGTAGGGATTACTGAAAACACTTTCAAAACCAGATACGCAAACCATAAACAGTCATTCAAAAATGAAAAATACAAAAATCAAACAGAGCTGAGCAAATACATCTGGAGACTCAAAGATAAAAAAATAGACTACAACATATCATGGAAAATCATAAAAAGAGCAGCACCATACAACAATATTTCAAAAAGATGCAATCTATGCTCCACAGAAAAATGGTTAATATTATGCAAACCACACTTAGCAACTCTGAACACAAAAGTAGAAATTGTAAACAATTGCAGGCACAAGTGGAAATCTTTGCTAGCACATTCCACCTGAACAGGCCCCAATAAGAACCACAGGCCGCACGTGCAGCAAATGAGATCCGCCTGCACACACAGAGTTGAAATCAAGTCCCGCACGCCATAAAAGACCGTTGGCGTGCTCCAAAAGACATCCTGAAGATAGCAAAGCTAGAAACAAGCTTGTAGATTTTACCACTTCATTTTAAAAATATTTTAACAGATGTTGCTCCCCAAGGGGTTGAGCACCTTCAGATTTTTTAAGAACTTTTTTATATTGTTCATAATAATCGCTCCTCAAGTTGAGCACTGTGGTCTGACAAAATCTGAAATGGAGAAAATCAACTTTAGGCAATCTACTAAAAACATACCACTTTCAAACCCACAAACTTACACTAAAAAACTGATAGAACAAACCGAAAAATTTGTGCGCAACATGAGATGGAAGGCGTTCTTCTTCCTAAACCCAAATGCAAAGAATGAAGACAAAAATACATATGGATTCAAATCATGGCGATCACCTC
>CM065738.1:50326656-50329156 GCA_033310375.1 Conus canariensis | reverse complement strand
TCAGTGCCTGAGCAAACGACATTAAATCCTATCAGCAATTTTCAGGAAAAGAGTTGTGGGTTGAACTGTGTCACTGGTACCTAAATAAAGAGATCGATGAGAAAGGGCCAGTGACAGAGAGCTGGGCAAAATGAACTGACTCTTTATTTCCGTTGTCTCTCTCTCTCTCTCTCTCTCTCTCTCTCTCTCTCTCTCTCTCTCTCTCTCTCTCTCTCTCTCTCTCTCTCTCTCTCTCTGCAGAGACAGAGAGAGAGAGAGGGAGAGACAGATTTTAAAATTAAACGATAACTTTTTTTTCAAAATCTGGACATCTGAGTTTACGTGAATGCAAGTACATAACATACAAATTTGAAGAGTGAGAATCTCTGCCTTGTGCCAAACTTATAAGGCGTCTTTCCCTTACCTGAAGAAACGTCCACTGCCCCTTGTAAGCCAAGACAAGACAGACAATGGTACTGGGTGCCCTAATTTGTCTGCCCCATCCCATCCCAAGGAATCAATGTCCACGCCCCGTTCAGGGCAAGACAAGATAGACAGGAGCACTGGGTGAGCTGTCCTGTCTCTCCCATCCTATTACGTCACAAGATAGACAGAGATACTAGATAACCTAGTCTGTCTCTCCCATCCTATTACGTCACAAGATAGACAGAGATACTAGATAACCTAGTCTGTCTCTCCCATCCTATTACGTCACAAGATAGACAGAGATACTAGATAACCTTGTCTGTCTCTCCCATACTATTACGTCACAAGATAGACAGAGATACTAGACGATATAGTCTGTCTCTCCTATCCTATTACGTCACAAGACAGACAGGGGTACTAGGTGACCTGATCTGTCTCTCACATCCTATTACGTCACAAGACAGACAGGGGTTATTGGTGACCTGATATGTCTCTCCCATCCTATTACGTCACAAGGTAGACAGGGATACTCGGTGATCTTTCTCTCCCAGCCTATTACACGTCACAAGAGGTACTTGGTGAGATGGTCTGTCTCTCCCATCCTATTACATCATAAGATAGACAGGGGTACTTGGTGAGATAATCTGTCTCTCCCATCCTATTACATCATTAGATAGACAGGTGTACTTGGTGAGATGGTCTGTCTCTCCTATCCTATTACATCATAAGACAGATAGAGGTACTAGGTGCGCTGCCCTGTCTCTCCTATCCTATTACGTCACAAGATAGACAGGGGTACTAGATAAGCTGCCCTGTCTCTCCCATTCCATTATGTTACAGGATAGACAGAGATACCAGATAACCTAATCTGTCTCTCCCATCCCATTACGTCACAAGATAGACAGGGGTACTAGGTGACCTGACCTGTCTCTCCCATCCTATTACGTCACAAGATAGACAGGGGTACTAGGTGACCTGATCTGTCTCTCTCATCCTATTACGTCACAAGATAGACAGGGGTATAATGGTTGACCTGTCTCTCTCATCCTATTACGTCACAAGATAGACAGGGGTAATTGATGATCTGTCTCTCCCATCCTGCTACGTCACGAAATAGACAGAGGTACCTGGTGATCTGTCTCTCTCATCCTATCACGTCACAAGATAGACAGGGGTAATTGGTGACCTGTCTCTCCCATGCTGTTACGTCACGAGATAGGCAGAGGTACTTGGTGATCTGTCTCTCTCATCATGTTACGTCACAAGATAGACAGGGGTAATTGGTGATCTGTTTCTCTCATCCTATTACGTCACAAGATAGACAGCGCGTTACTCGGTGATCTGTCTCTCCCATCATAACACGTCACAAACTAGACAGAGGTTCTAAATGACCTAGTCTGTCTCTCCCATCCTATTACATCACAAGATGGACACGGGTACTAGGTGACGTAGTATGTCTGCTTTCCCATCCCTGCAGCCTCCTCTCATTAGCAAGTATTGTTTGTTGTCAGATGTCAGTCACAGGGTTAAACGGCTGAGCTTCAAGCAGGCACATTCAAACAGAAAACTGCGCAGCAGAAGTCAAAGGGTTAAACGGCCGAGCTTCAAGCAGGCACATTGAAAAAGAAAACTGCGCAGCAGAAGTCCAAGGGTTAAACGGCCGAGCTTCAAGCAGGCACATTGAAACAGAAAACTGCTCAGCAGAAGTCCAAGGGTTAAACGGCCGAGCTTCAAGCAGGCACATTCAAACAGAAAAAATGCTCAGCAGAAGTCCAAGGGTTAAACGGCCGAGCTTCAAGCAGGCACATTCAAACAGAAAACTGCGCAGCAGAAGTCCAAGGGTTAAACGGCCGAGCTTCAAGCAGGCACATTCAAACAGAAAACTGCTCAGCAGAAGTCAAAGGATTAAACGGCCGAGCTTCAAGCAGGCACATTCAAACAGAAAACTGCGCAGCAGAAGTCCAAGGGTTAAACGGCCGAGCTTCAAGCAGGCACATTCAAACAGAAAACTGCTCAGCAGAAGTCAAAGGGTTAAACGGCCGAGCTTCAAGCAGGCACGTTCAAACCGAAAACTGCTCACCGTTGATGAGAATGT
>CM065738.1:50316656-50324156 GCA_033310375.1 Conus canariensis | reverse complement strand
TACTCACTGCCTCCTTTCTGATATCTGACTGCCTCCTTTCTGATATTGACTGCTCCTTTCTGCTATCTGACTACCCCCAACCAGCACGCGATTAAAGGAGGGGTGTTCTTCAGGTTGTCTGGAATTATGATTGGAAGTTCTGGATTCAGTTCGTCAGCATCAGATGCTGATGATCGTGGGGGCTGGCGGGGCATCTGAGTCTCCTGAATCTGACTGCCTGCTTTCTGCTAATGACTGGCTGCTTCTATATTGACTGCCTCCTTTTGTAACTGACTGCTCTTTCTGCTTCTGACTGCCTCATTTCTGCTAAATGACTGCCTTCTTTCTGCTAACTGACTGCCTCCTTTCTGCTATCTGACTGTTGCTTTCTGCTAGTGATGCTTCTTTTGATATTGACTGCCTGCTTTCTACTAACGACTGCTTCCTTTCTATATCTGACCGCCTCCTTTCTGCTAACTGACTGCCTGCTTTCTGCTGTTGACTGCCTCCTTCTGCTACCTCACTGCCTCCTTTCTGATATCTGACTGCCTCCTTTTGATATTTGACTGCCTCCTTTCTGCTATCTGACTACCTCCTTTCTGCTAAGTGACCGCCTCCTTTCTGCTATTTGACTGCCTCCTTTCTGCTATCTGACTACCTCCTTTCTGCTAGTACCGCCTCCTTTCTGCATTTGACTGCCTCATTCTGATATCTGACTGCCTCCTTTCTGCTAACTGACTGCCTCCTTTCTATATATGACTGCCTCCTTTCTGATATCTGACTCCTCCTTTCTGCTAAGTGACCATCTCCTTGCTGCTAACTGACTGCCTCCTTTCTGCTAACTGACTGCCTCCTTTCTGCTAACTGACTGCCTGCTTTCTGCTAATGACTGCCTCCTTTCTGCTAACTGACTGCCTCCTTTCTGCTACGTGACTGCCTCCTTTCTGCTAACTGACTGCCTCCTTTCTACTACGTGACTGCCTCCTCTCTGCCATCTGACTGCCTCCTTTCTGCCATCTGACTGCCTCCTTTCTGCCATCTGACTGCCTCCTTTCTGATATCTGACTGTCTCCTTTCTGCTGTCCTACTCTTTCAGCTGTTTCAGAATGAGACGTTTTGATCAAGCATGTCACACAGGTTAACAGGTAGCGGAGCTGCAAAGGATATCTTGTTTACTGGTCTAGAGGGAGATAGAGAGCAACCTACTATCGTTTTTACATTTCTTCTATCATCTGTGACGTCATATTATAATAGAAATGACCATTCAAATAATTCATCTTATTTTTAAGTTAAACGGTATTACTAATGACAAATGCGATCGTAGAATGTTTTGAGAGAGACAGACAGACAGACAGACAGGCAGGCAGACAGACAGACAGGTTGAGAGAGAGAGAGAGAGAGAGAGATTTGAAACGCGCGCGCACACACACACACACACACACACACACACACACACACACACACACACACACATGCACACACACACACACACACACACACACACACACACACACACACACACATACACACACACACACACACACACACACACACACACTCACTTACTAACACACACACACACACACACACACACACACACACACACACACACACACACACACTCACACACACACACACACACACACACACACACACACACACACACACACACCAGACAATTAACAACCCAAAAAAGACATGAAGGTAGAGAGAGGAAAGCCAGGGAAACATACGGAGACGAGCCTCAATCGATAGCAATCACAAGCACCTCGCAAAGGGAGGCGATTAGAAGTTAATCTCGCTTGCCGAGGAAAAGAGAGTTAAGAGGGTGTGAGAGTTGGATGGTGAGCGCGGGGGGGGGGGGGGGGGGGGGGGTGCGTTGGGGGCAGGAAGGAGAGGCCTGCAGAGAACTGGAATGTTGACGAAGGGTTGGGGTCGTGGGGCGGGGGGCGGGGGGGGGGGGGGGAGGGGGTCGTGGAACTACTGGCCTCAATTTTGTTGGTCTTTTTAATGCTATCGACGTCATTCTAGAAGTTTCTTCGCTTTTTTTTTTTTTTAATTTTTACCCCCATCTATCTCCTAATAAATTTACACAGGCACAAGCACAGACTGTGTCCTTCACGCAAACGTGAATGTCTACGGGCATATACGCGTTCTCTCTCTCTCTCTCTCTCTCTCTCTCTCTCTCTCTCTCTCTCTCTCTCTCTCTCTTTCTCTCTCTCACACACACACACACACACACACACACACACACACACACACACACACACATTACCCCTACCCTTTTCTTCTTTCAGAAAATGCTCTATTTAGCTTGCACTGCAGTTAAACCATGGTGTAAAATGTGGTCTGATCATTACCCTCTTTGTGACAAGATGGAGACGAACATACAGGAAACGGTGTAAGAGGCTCTGGAGTGAGAGAATACTGGATAGAATGAATAACAGGAATGGTGAGGGAAAAAAGGAACAAAAAAAAAAAAGAAGAAAACAAGTGAAATGACGGTGACAGATATAGACGGGGTTGAAGCCAAGGGGCACACATGGTGAGTAATCAGAGGTGAGGGGATTGAAAAAAGTGTGTGTGTGTGTGTGTTGGAGAGAGAGAGAGAGAGAGAGAGAGAGAGAGAGAGAGAGAGAGAGAGAGAGAGGACGGACTGAGAGAGAAAGAGCAGACAGACAGACATGGAGACAAAAGACAGACAGAAAGGGAAGGACAGAGAGCGAGAGGGAGGGGGGAGACAGGAAATGAGGCCGGGAGATAGAAAGAAGAGGGAGAGACAGACAGACAGAGAGACAGAGAGATTGACAAGATAGACAGCCAGACTGACAGAGACACAGAGACAGACAGACAGACAGACAGAGAAGATCAGGAGTTAGTGGGAGATAGAGAGAAGGGGAATGAGTGAAAACTTAGAGGGAGAGAAACATACATACAGACAGACAGACAGAGAAAAACAGAATAAAGAAAGAGAGAGGTGGGGTGAAGGATCAGTTAGAGAAAGATACCGACAGACGGACAGACAGACAGGCAGACAGACAGACAAATGTACAAACAGACAGGCAGACAAACGTGTGAGGGGATGGGGGAGGGGAAGGAGGAAGGGGGGGGGGGAGTCGGGAGGAGTTCTACTTTCAGTTTCAATGTGATCACAGCCCAGCCAATGACACAGAGACCTTTCATGGCTGTAACCGACAGGTAAAAGATGTCCTACCGTATAAACACAGAAATAAACCACAAACAAACAAAAAAAAAGCAAAAATGACGAACACAATTGAATTGAAGATCCACAAGGTACAGTAAAGTTCGACGCACTGCCAACGAGCACAGTTGAATTGAATATCGACAGGGCACAGTAGACTACGTCGAACTACCGACGAACACAGGTTGAACTGAAGATCCACGAGGCACAGTAAACTACGTCGAACTACCGACCTGGCGGTCAGCCTCTCCACGTCACTTGACGGACTCAGCGACGAACAAAAACAAATACAGTCCCAGGCCAGACTCAGGCCTCACCGTCTTTGTACTCCCAGTTCTTATAGAACAGGGAGTACTTTACAATGGGAACGAAGAAATGCTGTCTGTGTGTCTGTCTGTGTGTCTGTCCGTGGTCAAAATGTGTTCCACTCGCTCCAGACAAAACTTCTGGGCCGATCTTTCTGAAAATTTGTAGGTATGTTCATTATGGGTCACGAATGATGCCCGATGTTTTATTTTACCAGAATAGCCGTTGCTAAAGGCTGTAACGGCCCAAAACGGTTTTTCTTCTTTATGGAATATTTCCGAAACTACTTGGAAAGTTTACCTCAGTGACGAAATACATTATGACGCATGTTCGATTTTGACGGTTCTTTATGACGCATGTTTGATTGTGACGTTTCTTGACAAGTACACGCGTATACAAGATAAACTGGGAGTACGTTTATATGCTTTGCATCTTGTTTCTTTCTCTCTCGCTCCCGTTTTTTCTTTATTATTATCATTATTATGAATACTTATATAGCGCCTATCCCCGGCTAGAGACCAAGCTCTAAGCGCTTTACAATCCACACTCGTTTTCACAACGGGCTACCTACCTGGGTAGTGCCGACTGAAGAGCTGCCAGCTGGCGCTTCATTCAGTCGTCTCCCGTGTCATCCAGTCAATATCGTTCAATATCGTTCACTCAGTTTCCTTACTTCATTCATTCTTTGCATTTCTCACGCAGGGTGCATGCTATGTGTAACGTGTTATCCATACCAACGGCCAAACTGGCCTTCTCTTCCGAAAGTTGGTGGTGGGATTTGACGTGTGTGCAAGATGTTATGCGTGCGTTCACACACAGAACCTCGGTTTATAGTCTCATTCAAAGGACTGTATGGGAAAAGTAGTCAGAACCAATGTTAACTCCGAGGGGAAAAAAAATCCCCCCGTACCGAAACGCCCCGGCGGAGATTCGAACCCGCAACCCCAGGATCACCAAGATTACGAGAGCGGCACTCTACCACTGATGCTATTCCTGCTATTTACAGTCATGTTCCTATGTGATTTCAAGTTGAGGTCATAATTTACGTTGACGTCACATCCTTTTATTTATAAAACCTATACAACCATTCCATGACATGACAGCCAACCTACTGGCGATCATGGGACCAACGCATAGGAAGAAAAGAAAGAAAGTAAGACAAACAGAGACAGTCAGATAATCACATGATGCGACAGACCAACAGACAGGACAGCAAGAAAGAAAAAGTAGATAGGGGGCCGAAATATCTCAGTGGTAGAGCGCCGGACTCTTAATCCTGGGGTTGCGGGTTCGAATCTCTGCTGAGCCGTTTCGGTACAGGGGGATTTTTCCCTCGGAGTTAACATTGGTTCTGAGTCCATTTCCCATACAGTCCTTCGAATGAGACTATAAACCGAGGTTCCGTGTGTGAACGCACGCATAACATCTTGCACACACGTCAAACCCCATCACCAACTTTCAGAAGAGAAGGCCAGTTTGGCCGTTGGTATGGATGACAAGTTACACATAGCATGCACCTTCCCCGAAGTTGGGTATGGCTGCCTTAATGGCGGGATGAAAAACGGTCAAACACACAAAACTCCACTCCCTTTGTTGGGCAGATGGGTTTAATACTTGCCTGTCTGTACAGGGGGTGTCCACAGGAGTATCAGCCTGCGTACGCAGAAGAGGAAGAAGAAGAAGAAGTAGATAACCAGAGACCGTCAGATAATCACATGAAGGGACAGACCAACACACAGGACAGATAGAAAGAAAAGGTAGAGAATCAGAAAGCAAACCGTGTTCAAGACGCAGGTTATTCCCCTTGATTTACAACAACCTCCGATGGGGGCTCTGTTTGGCCCAGCGGTTGAGGCGTCAGATTCCAAGGTCCGGAGGTTCAATTCTCTGCTCGAGAGAGCGTTAGAAAAGAGATTTTTTTCTCTCTGGGGTGACTATTTCATTGAGACTCCAGTCTCTTCCTGTTCGTTCGAACGACATTAAAGGAAAATACAAGTTTGCACGCGCGTTAAATCACTTTCCACCTTTCAGAAAAGACAAGGTCAGTGTGACCCAGTGGGCTGGATAACAGAAACACATCAAATACTTGCAGGTGGTATCGTGTTCAGACATTATCCCCTAGGACGGACTATGGCTACCTAACTGATGGGATTTGAACATCTCACCCATGATGAAACTGGGAGTTCTTACCGAGAAGAGAAAGACAGAAAGAAAGAAATAGAGGAAGAAAAAAAAACCCAGAGAAAGCCAGACAGTCACATGAACAAAGTGACCAACACACGGGAGAGACAGAAAGAAAGGAAGATAAACAGAGAAAGCCGGATAGTCTCGTGAACGAAACAGATCAACATGCATGAGAGAAATAGAAAAAAGGAAGATCTAGTTGCAAAGTGAGACGACAGAAATGCAGGCAGAAATCCAAACAAATTTTAAATAAATGTTAGCGAACCGCCACAAACAAAGAAAGAACGTGGGCAAAGGAATCCCAAGACAAAACACGACGCGTTTCGACCTCTTAGGTCTTCTTCAGGCAAGATTCAAAACAATTAGGACAACGAAAATGAACGAGCAATCACTTATCTTCATTCACTTCAGCGCAAGATGGGCGTTGAATCTGATTATCTACCTTTCTTTCTGTCTGTTCTGTCTGTTGGTCCGTTGTTCAAGCCTATCTTGCGCTGAAGTGAATGAAGATTAGTGACTGCTCCTTCATTTTCGTTTTGTATCTTGCTTGAAGAAGACCTAAGAGGCCGAAACGCGTCGTGTTTTGTCTTGTGATTCGTTTGTCCACGTTTTTTTTTTGTTTTGTTTTTTGTTTTGTTTTTTGGGGTTAGTTTGGGGGGTTTTTTTGTTTGTTTGTTTTTTCGGTTCGCCAACATTTACTTACAATTTGTTAGAAAAAGTCAGATAAACAGAGACAGAGAGTCACTTGAACAAACACACCAACACGCAGGTCAATTAGAAAGAAAAGAAGATAAACAAATGAACAAACGGACCAACACATAGGAGGAAAAACATAATAAACGCATGAACAAACAGAGAGAAAGTAAAACAAACAAGATGCAAAGCATATAAACGTACTCCCAGTTTATCCTGAATATGCGTGATGTATTCCATAAAGAGGAAAAACCGTCTTGGGCTGGTGTAACCGTTAGTAATGGCTATTCTGGTAAACATCAGCCATGTGACCTATAATGAACATACTTACAATTTTTAAGAAAGATCGGCCAAGAACTTTCTGAGATTTTCCATCAAGAAGAAAACCATTATGGGCCGTTAGTAAAAGCTATAACGGGCATCATCCTTGACCAATAATGAACATACCTACACATTTTCAGAAAGATCGGCCAAGTACTTTCAGGAGATATTCCATAAAAAGAAAAAACCGTTATGGATCGTTATAGCCATTAGTAACGGTTATAACAGTAAACTAAAACATCCGTAAACCATAGTAAACATACCTGCTAATTTTCAGGAACATTGGCCAAGTACTTTCTAAGATATTCCATAAAAAAGAAAAACCGTTACAGGCCGTTACAGCCGTTTGTAACGGATATAACGGTAAACTAAAACATCTGGCATCATCCGCGACCCATAATGAACATACCTGCTAATTTTCACAAGATCGGCCCAGTACTTTCTCAGATATTCCATGAAGAAGAAAAACCGTTATAGGCCGTCACAGCCGTTAGTAACAGCTATAACGGTAAACTAAAACATCGGGCATTATTCGTGACCCATAATGAACATACACGCTAATTTTCACAAAGATCGGCCATGTACTTTCTTAGATATTCCATAAAGAGAGAAAAGCCGTTACATGCCGTTACAGCCGTTAGTAATGGCTATAACGGGGTAAACTAAAACATCGGCCATTATTCGTGACCCATAATGAACATACCTATACATTTTCAGAAAGATCGGCCAAGTACTTTCGGAGATATTCCATAAAGAAGAAAAAACCGTTACAGGCCGTTACAGCCGTTAGTAACGGCTATAACGGGGTAAACTAA
>CM065738.1:50266656-50296656 GCA_033310375.1 Conus canariensis | reverse complement strand
CAAACCGTTGAGACTGCCTGTTGAGCTTATTTTCTAACCCATTGCAAGAATCATGTGTCACAGGGGCAGGTCAGGGCTTCGGCAGGTACATGTACTGATAACAAGGACTGAAACAACTCATCCTCAGCGCCCATTTCATAAGCAGGAGGAAGACGCAACAGGCTTACAATTCTTTATTGTGAAAAACATTGCAGCCTTTGTATCAACGAATGACCAAACACAAAATGCATAATTGACTGAGAACTTCTCAGACACACTCTTCCTTTATTTTCGCATGCACATCGGACTTCTCAGAAGGCTGTTCAACTGCAGTTGTTGGGAAAAGATATGCATGGAAGGAAGACCAAAAATAGTATGTTTAGTTCCCTTTTTTTGGTCAGTTATACATAAAAGCCTGGTGGATCGTGGTGAAAATTTTCCGACATTTTGATTCAAGTAACTATTACATGTACTTACATTAGGTGAACGGGTTATTTAAGCTACTATAAATCAACACAGCAGCGTCTGTTAACTCTTTTTTCTCAGGCTCTGTCTTCTGACAGATGGGGAAAGGGCCTGCGGCATTGAATTAAGAACAAGGATAGAGTCAATGGCAATTGAAGGACAGCAGCCCAACTGGAGCAGGAAGCCTGCTTTGAAGAAGCCCAAAACATTATATTGGAGAAGCAGAAAGGAAGATAGCTTGAAGCAGCACCCGGACTTCAACAAGAAGGATGCGTGCTACCTGCTGCTCAGACCAGACCACGTGAGCATTGTGAGACTGAGGACAGGGCACTCCAGATTCAAACACCACATGCTCACAAAAATTGGCGAATCTTCAGGTTGCCCGTGCTGTACATTCCCAATGACTGTGGAACACTTCCTACAGGACTGTCCAACACACCAAAAAGCTAAGAGCACAGACCTGGCCTGCTGACAAATCGAGGAGAGAGAAGCTCTATGGATCTCTGGAGGGCCTCCGTCGTACAGCAGCCTTGGTCCGTGCCTCTGAGTGTACAACGAAGAAAAAGAGTCAATGGACGGGCCAAGCAAATACAACAAACATGTTACAAAGCAGGAACAACGCGTTTCGACATACCGGTCTTCTTCAGGCAGAAGAAACAACATTAAATATATCAGACGAACAAGCGGATTACTTATCTTTTCCATCTCGGTCGGAAATGTAGTTTTGGGTTAACAATAACACTCCTTTTCTTAGAATCGTCGAATTCAGAATATTTTCTGGATAGCTATTTGGTCTTTTGGGTATTTTCTCTTTGAAGCAAGTTATTTTTGTTTTTTGTTTCATACTTGGTCCAACCTTGGAAAACATAACAAATGAAACTAAACCTCGTACGGCGCATGCAGTCATGTATGGCTTTTTCTCACAGTTTCACCCATGGTGGCACATTGTTTTCCAAATAAGTGTTGAGAAAATCAGTACTTTCAAATAGTAGGTCGTTTTTATGAAGATAATTAGCACAACAGCTTACCTGTCTGGTTAAATGTGTCTCCAGCCTTAATAATCGATGAATCTGCTCTAGGCCTTGAATCCAAGCTGGCGGAAAACGCGCGCGCGCGCACACACACACACACACACACACACACACACACACACACACACACACACACACACACACGCACGCGCGCGCGCACACACACACACCACACACACGGACGCACGTACACACACACACACACACACACACACACACACACACACACACACACACACACACACACATACATGCATGCAACCCTGAAGTGTGCTGGAGTGTTGTCAACTTCATTGCAATGGCAAGCAGTCGGACAAGCGATCGAAGACCGTTGTAGCTGGTCTACCAAACAGCTTGTTCATACAGCCACTGATGTGGAACACTGATTACGCCGACAGCTGCATCTAGTGAGTGAGAGAAGGAGGAGGAGGAGGAGGAGTTGAGAAAGACCAAGGGGAGAAAAAGGCGGAAAGGGAGGGTCCCTGTCGCGGCACAAACAGTTCTCCTGTGACATTCGGGTCCGACGTTGCGGAATAAAGTGTCACTTCAGTACTGAAGTGACAACAATTAATGTTGATCGGGTAAGTCACATATGTATATGTTCGTTCTGGAACCCTACGCTACAAAGATGCATTCAAGCGCGACCTGAGGGCAGGCAGCCTCAACCCAGCAGATTTGGAAACAGCAGCTTCAGACCGGGTCAGCTGGCGGTCCGCCATCAAGGCCGAGAGCCAGCAAGCAGAGCAGAGGAGAGAGGCTCAGTGGGAAGAACAGAGGCACCGCAGACGGCACAGAATAGTGTCGGCACCCACAGACACTCATAACCAAGATTTCACCTGCAACTACTGCAACTCCACAACTGACTGATCCATGGCGCAACACCATTGTCTCTCCAGACAGACGGATGCCATCATCATCATGGGGGAAAATATCGCCACCAGTGAAATGTACGGTGAGAGGATGGGTCTGACCGGCCTCTTTTTTGATGATACAGATGTACAAGGGGAAGACAAGACAACCGGTAGTCACCAACTCTTAGCCTATGATGTTGCTAGTTTCGACAATACTACTGATGCTTTTTTTTTTTTTTCTGTCCCAACTTCTGGGGCATCTCAGAGGCAGTGCACCCCCGCCGCTCATTCCGACACCCCGTCCACAGCCACAGCCCGGTCGGCCCGCCGCAGCCCCGGCACCGGCAATCCACAGGGAGCAGTCAATGTCAAGTCGTGAAGAGGCAACCCACCGGAGGAGACACTGCACTGCTGCCGAGTCACTTCGGTGTTCAGTGGCGCCTGTTCTGATCTAACATACGCAGGACACCACCTACTAAACCCCCTACTGACGACAATAATTGCTTAGTCGCGGAGCCGGCGTGAGTGAGCTCTCCTTCCGGAGGGCGCCACCACGTCTGTCCAACGACAGCCCCCATAGACTCGCCGATACCGGTGACCTCGACGGAACTAAACCAAAGCCACAGACGTGGAGAGGACATCGAAATTGAGGTCACCATGAGAGCAGGGCATGAAGGGCCACAGAATTTGAGACATTTTTTTATGCCGATCGATGAGAATGAGGATGATTAAGATGATGCTACGGATTTCCATTTCGGTCTGAGACTACATGACAGGGCTGTACTCTACGCTTCCTTTCATTATATATCCCGGCGTCAACCAGGCCCGAGAGATACAGGCACCTGCAGTGTTGGTCAAGAAATTTGAGCAACTCTCAGAAACGCATCCATTAAGTGGATGAAACTCGACTGTGTGGTCCCAGTCTTCCCAACTGAGTCCGCAGCAAACTCAACTCTGGGTAGGAGCCGGTCAGGGCAGAAAAACCCACATGACTCTAATGGGATTCGAACCTGTGACCTCCCAGCCGGGAGTCCGCGACGCTAACCACTTCGCCACGGCGGCTGGTGTACTGATGCATTCTGATGATGGGGGTGGTGTGGTGTGGAAAAACTTTAGTCTACTGTTGACATGCCTGACTGTTCTCCCAATCTGATGTTGAAAGAACGACGACAACCTCAATTGTCGCCGGCAAAGACATCAACGACGATGACGATGATAGTGACGCGTTCTGTTGGTGGTAGTGATGGTGGTGGTGTGGTGGTGGTGGTGGTGGTGGTGGTGTAAAAAAAAAAAAAAGAAAGAAAGAAAAGTAAGGCTAGTCTGTGACGGACCGTTTTTTGTCCGATCACAGTTTTGCAGCAACTCCGCTTACCGGAACTTGTTCACCGGAAAACCGGTCGGTTAGGTTAGCTGACTGCTGCTCACCTGAGCACCGTATAAGCCAGGTGAGCACAAGCAGGCGATTAGTCTCTGCAGTGAATTCCGGCCTTGATACATCTTTCCAGTTCAGCCGAAGAGGACTCCGGTGCAGTTTTTGTTACAGTCAGGTATGTCATGTTAGTAGCAAATTCAGAGCCTAAATCGAAATCGTTTCTCCCCATGGTTAGCCGTCTGTAATTTCTTCAGCGCCTAAGTGAAGGGTTTTTTGTTGTTGTTGTTGTTGTTTTAAAAAAATTATGTCTTTGCTATGTCATTTAACTTGCTAGGATGTTAGGAGGAAATTGTTGTTTAACCACCTTCGATCTAGTTGCAAAGTGAGACGACTGCAGGCGGAAATCTAAACAAATCTTAACTAAATGTTAGCGAACCGCCCAGAAAAACGTGGACAAACGAGTCACAAGACAAAACACAACGCGTTTCGACCTCCTAGGTCTTCCTCAGGTGAAACACAAACGAATAAAACAACGAAAATTCACTTAGTTTTGATCGCTTCAGATCGCTTCAGAGTTCAGCGCAAGGAAGAAGGCGTTGAAGTTCCTTGCGCTGAACTCTGAAGCGATCTGAAGCGATCAAAGCTAAGTGAATTTTCGTTGTTTTATTCGTTTGTGTTTCACCTGAGGAAGACCTAGGAGGTCGAAACGCGTTGTGTTTTGTCTTGTGACTCGTTTGTCCACGTTTTTCTGGGCGGTTCGCTAACATTTAGTTAAGATTTGTTTAACCTCCTTCGGATAGAAAGAAGAAACATGCTGTTTAAAAGTGATCGAAATAGGACATAATTCATGCTATGTTATGTTTCATGGGAAAAAAAGTTGTTGTGAGCTCCGGAAGTGAGCGATAGAAACTATTATTTATTCATGGTGTTCCCCATGTATTCTGATTTATGCTGTGGCATGCCGAACGGAAATCTTGTAATGCGTGCTATTCGATGTGGACTTAAAAATACTTTCGATAGTATTGACAGTGATGAATAACCTTTCAATATGTATTGACCAGTGATGAATAACCTTTCCAATATGTATTGACCAGTGATGAATAACCTTTCCAATATGTATTGACCAGTGATGAATAACCTTTCCAATATGTATTGACCAGTGATGAATAACCTTTCCAATATGTATTGACAGTGATGAATAACCTTTCCAATATGTATTGACTAGTGATGAATAACCTTTCCAATATTATTGACCATGATGATAACTTTCCATATGTATTGACATGATGAATACCTTTCCAATATGTATTGACCAGTGATGAATAACCTTTCCAATATGTATTGACTAGTGATGAATAACCTTTCCAATATGTATTGACCAGTGATGAATAACCTTTCCAATATGTATTGACTAGTGATGAATAACCTTTCCAATATGTATTGACTAGTGATGAATAACCTTTCCAATATGTATTGGCTAGTGATGAATAACCTTTCCAATATGTATTGACTAGTGATGAATAACCTTTCCAATATGTATTGACCAGTGATGAATAACCTTTCCAATATGTATTGACTAGTGATGAATAACCTTTCCAATATGTATTGACTAGTGATGAATACCCTTTCCAGTATGTATTGACTAGTGATGAATAGGAATGTATGGAGATCACTCCGATAGCTGCTTAAACTGTCTTTGATATGTGCCCTCTTATGATAAATGAGAATGTATGAAAAGCGTGCTGATAGCTATTCGAAACTAGCATATGCTATGCTGTGCTGTGCTGTGCTGTGCTGTGCTGTGCTGTGCTGTGCTGTGCTGTGCTGTGCTGTGGTGCTATGCTATGCTATGTATTGTGAATATCTACTTAGTGCTAAACAAGAATGCGCGGAGATCGTGTTACGTATGTAAGGTGGTTATTGATAATGATGAATAGTTGCTTTGAGAAAAATGATTTTTAAAAATGAACGGAAAATGCTTTTTTGAGATGTAGTGATTTTGTGAAATGATCAAAATTCTGTCTTTATGAGCGAGATGAAAAGAAAGCATTAATACATTGATTGCATTCTCGTTCAATGTGGAAAAGGTCTATATGGAAATCTCTAATCATACTTTAGTTCATCATGGAAAAGGTCTATATGGAAATCTCTAATCATGCTTTTGTTCATCATGGAAAAGGTCTATGTGGAAATCTTTAGTTACACTGTCGCTCATTGTGAAAAAAAGTCTATGCGGAAATCTTTCCTCGCTGATGCGAAGATTATGATTTTAAAGAAAGACGATGTCTCAGTGTGAACTTATGAGATTATAATTTTGAAGGAAGTAAATGTTTCATTATGTTGAAACTTTGTCGATTTGGCTGCGGGTAACTTTCCCCAGTTCTGATAAAAAAAATATGAAGCCATTGTTAACTACGAATGTGATTAAAAACTATGGATAGTAAGCTAGATAGTCAAGGTAGTTTTCTTCAGTTCCCCCAGGTTGAAAGTTTTGCCTTGGTGTCCCCGGGAACTGACTGTCACTACTACGAGTCTGGGGACCCCATTCTCCACCGTGACTATGGTGGAGAGGTTGGTGAGTGCCAACAGCTACCCGAAGAGCCAGCTGTGCCGGCGCCACTTCAGTGCTCGAAGTCGCCGCTTGGGGTCGTGGGACCCAAGCCCTATTTTGCCAGCTGTGCTAGCGCTGGTCCTTCCCATCCAGAACCACCGCCTACGATTGCCAACGACCCGCCGTGTCAGAGTCGTCCTTACGCGTCGTGAGAAGCTCCGATTCGTTGCGACAGAGCCACAGCTCTTGTGATTGGAGGCTGGTGCCTCAGTGCAGTAGAGCACTGCTTTAGTTGTGAGTGTGTTGAGCTGCAGCTCGTGTGTAGGAAGTTGTCGCTCCCTTGCTGGACAGAGTCGTCGCTGTGTCGTCGCGTCGTCTCTGGTAAGTTACTTCCCCTACTGACCGTCGCCGTGTCGCCGCGTCGTCTCTACGCAAGACTCTACCCCTGCTTGCGTCCTCTTCTTCCTGCAGAACTGCGTTCTTTTGTAGCACTGTCGTGCAAGACTAGTGACTAGTGCGGAGCTGCCGTTCCTCGCTGCAGCCTTTGTGTTGAGACTAGTGACAGTCGCGGGACTGTAAAGTCAGGCCAGAGAGCGCCTGTAATAACTTGTTGTCGTGAGCACCACATGTATATTTAGTATTGTACGCCCACAGCTGGGGTGTGCTCCATGCTTTGATTGTTGTGTTTTGTATGTGTTGGAAGGAAAAGGGAAAAGGATTGAGATTGTGTTGCCTGGCTGTCTGTGTTCGGGTGAGTGGGTGTGTGTGTATTAGGAAAGCTCAAATACGCATTCTTTTTTTTCTGAGAGAGTCGGACATACAGACCACACGCACCAAGACCCATCCATAACACGTCTGACTGCGCTTGTATTCCGATCTTGAAAGAACGACAACCTCCACTGATGGCAGCATAGATGATGCCAAGGACGACGACGATGACGATGACGATGTTGATGGTGATATTGGTGACGACAACAATACGACATGATGTTGCATTAAGATCAGACTGGTGGGACTTTGTCCTTACTATTTTACTGGACGAGATTGCTGACCTTGCGATATTTTTGGCCAAGTTTTTTTTTTTCACTGACTTAATTTCAGCAGTCTTCTTTGTAGATGCTGGTTCGAATCTGTCTGCGTTGACTATGCAGACATGCCTGTCTTCCCTACTCTGTACACCTGGCTGGATGCATAACACCAGTGACCAATCGGTGCACACAGGTGGATCACATGACACAAGTGACCAATCAATGCACCCAGCTGGATCACATGATACAAGTGACCAGTGAGTGCACATAGCTGGATCACATGATACGAGTGACCAATCAGATGAAATCCAAACCATTTATAGATGACGGCACTTCTTCTTTCTTTTAGTGTCCACAATCATCATGTTGATTATTCTAACACTTTTGTGTGCATGACCATTTTTCATCGCGCCATTAAGGCAGCCATACTCCAACTTCGGGTAAGGTGCATGCTATGTGTAACGTGTTATCCATACCAACGGCCAAACTGGCCTTCTCTTCCGAAAGTTGGTGATGGGATTTTACGTGTGTGCAAGATGTTGTGCGTGCGTTCACACACGGAACCTCGGTTTATAGTCTCATTCGAAGGACTGTGTGGGGAATGGAGTCGGAACCAATGTTAACTCCTGTACCGAAACGGCCCGGCGGAGATGCGAACCCACAACCCCAAGATTACGAGTCCGATGCTCTACCAACTGAGCTATTGTGTGACAGTCAACATGAGACCTGGCAAAGACTACCGCCCAAAGTGACGTTCAGTTTCAGGGTAGACATTTGCACCAGGGACATTTTTTCACTAGGGTGACATTTTTAACCTCAACAGTTTCCACGTGCCCCTCTTTACCCTGTCACCTGTTACCTAGCCACGCTTTCCCCGTCACTAAGCCTGTAGCCCGAGACAGGTACCGACTGAAAAGTGGCCTTACTTAAGCTTAGTCTGTGTTGGGTGAGTGTGTGGCTCAACAGCGATAAGAGTTTGGGGGTCTCTGTGGCCACGATGCGTGTCTGTGTGAATAAGCTATTTGGACCGTTGGCTGTACTGGTTGCGGCAGGCGTATTTCTGCTGTTTTTCCTTTTCAGATATTCCGGTAGGTGTGTAGAGTTTATTTTCTGTTAAAGAATCTTTAAGAACACCCCCCCCCCCCCCCCACCCACCGCCTGTTCCCTTTCCTACCTGCGCATACCTTTCTTGCTTTCTCTCTGTTTGTCTCTCTCTATATCAGTCTCTCTCTCTCTCTCTCTCTCTCTCTCTCTCTCTCTCTCTTCTCTCTTCTTCTACTTCTCTCTCTCTCTCTCTCTCTCTCTCTCTCTCTCTCTCGGGTGGCATCTCTTCCCGCAAAACGATTTCAGCCGCTCCGGTAAATATCTACTTGTAGTAACTGTAAGTCGTCCAGCATGCCTGTTGAACGTCTCCCATCCACTTTGGAAGCCACACTCAACGCTGCGCGGAAAGAAATGACATTGTCGTCGTACAAAATAGAGGGCAGAGGAAAAAAACAAACCGTCGTCGTTCTGCGATTCACTTCCACTACCGAACAGCCCCCTGCCACGCCAACTCAAGGCCACAGCATTGCGTGTCGTGGTGGGCGACAGCCCAGTTGCGTGTGATGATATTTTTTAAGTGTGACAACCATCTCAATCTGTCAGTATCTCAGCCTGCACAGGAAACACGGCATAGTGACAAGCAAATAAAGATCGACTTGGAGCAGTGTGACAAAGAATCTGTGACAGTCGCACATGATGAAATGTCGATGTTGGATTTTGAATTAGTGAAGGCAAGTGCTGATCAGGATTGTGTTGCTGAATGCTGTGATGTGGTTTGTGATCAGGACAGGCCCCGGTGAATGAACAGCAGAACGATCTTCCGGAGATCATCATGTCGTACCTACAGGGAAACATGGACTGCGTTCATTCTGTAAACAGATAAAAAGTGCAGTTGACTTTCAGCAGTAACTCGGCTGTGGAGAGCTTGCTGACTGTGGATAAACTTTTTGGCAATCACAGTGACAATCACATCGGTGTTCGGAGTTTGGTAATTGCTTCTGTGATTTGGCTTCCTCATGGCGACATTGTTTTCTGACATTCATTGTTTGTGTGCATTCCTTGCCATTCATTTTCGAACAGCCCCCACCCCCATCGTACCCTGCATGAGAATGAGCTTTGTAAGCTAAAATCGTTCGTTCGTTCCTCTCTCTCTCTCTCTATCTCCCTCTCTCTCTCTCTCTCTCTCTCTCTCTCTCTCTCTCTCTCTCTCTCTCTCTCCCATTTTTTTTCTGAAAAAAAGTTTTCGATTCTGTATCAAGGCCATTGATTTGGTCCGTGCTCCAAAGAAAAGAAAAGGGGTTAAAGGGAAACTCTACAGCTGTACTCAAAATAAACACGATAAACTTCGAATAAGAGTTAGGTCTAGTGTTATTTACTGTATGAGTCTTGTGTACAAGAGCAGTAAAACAGGGGGGGGGGGGGGGGGGGGGGGGGGGGGGGGGGGCGGGGGGGCGGGGGGGGGGCGGGGGGGGAGTATGCTCTGCCCTTATTTCTTTGTTAATTAAATGAACTAGCCCCAGGAATAGCAGGAGACGGGATAACACAGGACAACGGTCATTCCTAATATAACTGAATCATCTATCTCTCAATCAGCTGATGACATGGCCTAATCCTTTATAATGCAGTTGGACCCCAAAAGCGAGTGCATGATTTATGTAATGTGGCTTAAAGTTTTCAACATTTACATGAAACATCACAATGTTGTTTTATCTACAGAAGGTAGCATTCTAGCAGCGAAAAAATGTTGTTTCTTCCTGGAGAGAAAAATTGTTATCGCTAAGTGCTATGAATATCTTGCTATATATTTCGTCTCGGCTTCGTTTCAGATTTGTTTGTGAAGATCTTGCAAATCGGGAAAAAAAATGGTTTTCTGGTTGCTATGCATAGATCCTCAAGCCTGAAAATAATTTAATACAAGTGTTTTTGCAACAACAAAAAACAACTATAGGCAGGTTCTACCAATTGCTTTGTACTATGTTGAAATAATATATGGGTCTTCATAAAGCTGTCGCTCATATTGGAGAAAAAAAATGTTTATTTACCTTATAAAAAGCTACGGCGGGTATGGATTAAACTACCAAAAGCAGTGTATGGAGAAACGATTCAGTGTATGAAGAGACTGGATGCCACCTTGTTATATGAATTCGACAGTTGTGAGTGTCAAGTACTGGGGTAAAAATGTTACATGTAAATGAAAACGGATTGAAGCTCACGAGATGCCGATCCGGCTAGACTCCTTCTTGCATCTTGCGATGAAAATGAATGAAGGTAAGTGATTGCTCGTTCATTTTCGTCGACCTGAGTGTCATTGTATCTTGCCTGAAGAAGGCCTAAGAGGTCGAAACGCGTCGTGTTTTGTCTTGCGATTCGTTCGTCTATGTTTTCTTGGCGGTTCGCTATTAATTACATGTGAAATCTGTTTAGACTCCCGTAGCAAATATGCACGTGCTCCGAGGTTTGAGAACTTACAGTCTGGTTGAAACGAACGGCTGAAAAGATCAATATGTTTCTGCTTAAACATCGCCAAAGACTTACTAATTGTGGAATGCAAAGCTGAATAAATTATGTCCGGAATGGTCACCAATTCCCTTCGTATAGAATATTCCGATCAATCAGGAGCTGTGAAAGGTATTTTTAACTGAAATTGATATATCAAAGTTATTCAACAAAATTTAGATTCGGAGTAAAAGACAGAGTCATACACAGTAACCGATATAATAAGGGTTCAATTCTTATACATGCGTTTTATGCAAAAAATACAAAAGACAATGATGTACATACTCAGTTTTGCTGTCCTAGTCTCTAGTAAATGTTACGTGTTTGAGGAAGGGAATTCTCCACTGAGCGCGGTTATGAAAAACCAGAGAGCAAGATATATGGTGATGAACGAATTGCAGTGCAATGGAAAACCAAGGCCAGGATTCAAACCAGAGTGCCAAGGACATCCACGCCGATTACTCAAAAGAGGAATTTGTACAGGCTCTCGTCGCCAAACGCCAGTAAATCAATATGCCACTCACAAGTGCGAAAGTGAAATAGAGAAATTAGATGGGAAAAAGTCCACAAACTGGATGCGCTGATTGGAAAGAGCACACTGGAGCACACACGGACCACATTTGGAAACACTGTGTATGGGATGTTTAATGGAAAGAAACAACTAAAAGTCAACACGTCTTTCAATCCAGACACCAGCAAAAAGATGGATAACATCTGGAGGAGGAAGAGGATTCTCAAGAAAAAGATGAAGGCTGCCTCAGAAGCTGAGGAGAAGAGGCTGGAGAAGTTCTGGGAAGATCTGAAAGCACACCACAGTGCCCTCGTCAAAGCAGAATCAGCGAGAAAGGAGCAAACTGAAGAAAAGCTAATATCACTTCTTCTGAGAACGTTCCTAGAACTCCAGGAGTAGTAGAAAGAAACTCGTGGAGAGCATGGCAGCAGAGTCCTCAGAAGAGAAGCCCCCTTCAAGCAAGTGTTTCGGCCCTTATCTCCTGACACTCTAGGGGGGTTGGGCAACACCCGGTTCATGACTCCGGATGTCCCTCTGCTGCCCCTTTTTTCCCATCTTGGGACGAGTCACGGCTGGGATTCGAACCCATGACCCTCTGGACATGCTCATTTTCCACTTAATGACTCGCACTCCAACCACTGAGCCACTGGGGCACCTGATATTTGTAGGAAATTTAAGCACTTATGAAGTTCACTTTTGTTCCTCCTTGACCAGATCCAGCTTGAACACCTCTCTGCCGCTTCTGCCATTGCTTTCAGGGCTCTGGTTTTTTTCCCTCCCTGCAACTGAGAGCTGGTTCGTGAGGCTGTATGCAGACGTTCCTACAACCCCCCTAGCTCCAATTTCTGCAGTGAGGACTTTGACCTGATAGCCGTCTATCCTCAGGCTGTTTGCCAGATCAGCATACTTTTCAGTCTTGTAGATTTGAGCTGCCTCCATTCTGTTCTCATATGGCACCGTGAGCTCGATCATGATCAGCTGCTTGGTTGACTGAGAGTGGACTACTATGTCTGGTCTCATGCCACTCTTGCTGATGATCTCTGGGTGACTCTTCCATTCTGGGAGGTCTGCAGTGCACTCCCAGTCATCTGCCCCGTCCAGCAGACTCTGACTGCATGTTCCAAGTGGCACTGTTGTTCTTGGCCATGATTTGCTACCTCCTGCCGTGCAGAATGTTGCGGGTGCTTTTGGAGTCCTGATGTTCCCTTTTGTGGTGTTGATACTAGCCCAGACTGCTTGTACAATCTCTTTGAGCACTTGGTTGTGCCTCCATGTGTACCTTCCTTGAGCCAGGGCTACTTTACATGAGCTTAGGACATGGTCCACTGTTTGTTTTTCATGGCAGAGGGGGCATGCAGGATCGTCTGTTTTTTCCCCACTTCACCAGGTTTGCATTTGAGGGCAGAAGGTCATATGCAGATCTGAGAATGAAGCTGATCCTGAGAGGGGCCATGTGCCAAATGTCATTCCAAGTGAGACTTCTTTGGAGTGCATTCTCCCACGTTGTCCATTGCCCTTGCTGGCTCTGCTGGACTGCTTTTTGGAGTCTTTTTTGGTCTACTTCTTTTCTCATCTCCTGAATCATCATGTCTCTTTTGGCTTTTCCTTTGGCCTTTGACCACCATTCAGTTTTGGTCACCCCCAGTCCTTGTCTGTTGGTCTCTGTGTGTCCTGTTATTTCTCTGATTTTCAGATTTTCTTTTGCAGAATCCATCGCCTCTTGAACTTTCCATTTTCTGCCTGTCTTCAGCTGGGGCTTGATTGCTTCTACCACCTTGTCTCCTGAGTCCCCAGCATGCTTTGAAGTCTGATCTTCCCTGCTTTGTATTCCTCCAGGATGAATTTCAGTGGAAGTTTCAGCTTTGCTTGGCGACAGTACAGCGCTATGTCAGTGAGACAGGGTGGGACACCAAGCCATTTCCTTGTGAACTTTTGATTTTGGCTTCCATTGCCTCCTCTATGCTGGTGCAGATGTCATATATCATCAGAGGCCATAGGAGTTTTTGATATCAGCATGAACTGCAGACACCAGACCTTGTATTTGCCAGGGAGCCCACACTGGTCAATGGTCTCCAAGCCTTCCTCCGACATCTGTTTGTTTTCTTTTGCTCTTTGTGTGTCTTTCAGGGTATTATCATACCATCTTCCAAGGCTCTTGACTGGCTCGTCTGTGACTGTTAGAACGGAAGAAGACCACAGATTCGGCCACTTTTCTTTTCCTCAGTGAGAGACTCCGTGATTTCTTTGGCTTGAACTTCATTCTGGATGAGGCAACTATGTCGTCCAGCCTCTCCAGCACATGACGTGTCTCATCTTCTTTGAATGAAATCACTGTAGTGTCATCCATGAAGGCCTTGAGAGGGGCATCTTGTATCCATCGCCAAGATCTGTTTGTCTTGTGTTGCTTGTTGCTGCTTTCAAGATGACTTCCATTGCAACACGAACAGTATTGGGAAAATTGCACAGACCATTGCAATGCCCACTTCCAAGTTGATCCAATCTGTTGTGTACTCCTTGGTAGAGAACCGCATTGAGAAGCCATTGAAGTACTTCTTGAGCATGTCGCGGATGTTCTTTGGCACATGGTACATCTCAAAAGCCAACTGTATCATCTTATGGGGTACAGATCCATATGTGTTTGCCAGACCAAGCCACACTACGTCCAGGTCTCTCTTTTCTGTTTTTGCTCTTTGGATTGCGTCCCAGATCATTGTGGCGTGTTCTACACAGCCAGCCACGCCTGGGATGCCACCTTTCTGGACTGACACATCCAAGTACTTGTTTAACATGAGGTACTTGGTCAGCCTTGCTGCCATGACAGAGAAGAAGATTTTCCCTTCGACGTTCAGTAGTGATATTGGCCTGAACTGGCTGATGTCACTTGAGTTTTGCTCTTTGGGGATGTACACACCACACCAGGAAACTATTCGACTGGCTAGAACCACAGTACACAAAGAATCTTCTAAGCGGCACTTCAGGAAAACGTATTCCAACTCTCAGAGCGAAGCATCACTTGAAATGGTGGGACTGGTGCAGTCTGCAACGCCAGGACCACCATCATGAAAGACAGATCTTCGCCTAGACCTAGTGGTAGGCCGTATATGTGGAATAACGCATTTCCGAGAGACCTTGACTGACATCAATCGGTACAGACCAATATCACTTCTTAACGCTGGGGGAATAATCTTCTTCGTCATGGTAGCCAGGCTGACTGAATACCTCACAGAAAATGAGTACTTGAATGTGTTAGACAGGAAAGAAGGTATCCAAGCAGTGTTCTGGCTGTGTAGAATATGTATGAGTCGGGAGGCAGTCTACAGAGACCTCACCGTAGTGTGGCTCGATCTAGCAAGTTCCTATGGATCAATTCCACACGAGATGATTCAGCTGGGCTTCGAGATGCATCATGTCTCAAATAACCTCTGAGAGATGCTGAAGTACTTCCATGGCTTCACAGTGAGGGACTCCACAATGGAGTACACAACAGACTGGATCAATCTAGTGGGAATTAGCATAGCAGTGGGCCCTCGCCATTTCCGCAAGACTGATTGAGTCAGTAACGGAGATTATCTTCACCGCCATGAGCCTGACAGTTTCTGCAGACCCAGGGAATGGATACCTAACGCCCCTCTACAAGGGGCACACAACACTCCTTCCCACCATGCACGATGAAGTACACAAGATAGTGGTGGAGTTGAAAACTCCCTTTCATCATCAAGCATGAGTTTCAGTCCAAAGAAATCATGAAGTCTCTCCCTGCACAGAGCAAAAGAAGCTGAAACGATTCCATTTGCAATAGCCGATCAAAACACTGCAACAGCGACAGCAGAACCAAGGTCTTGGAGGGTGGTATGGTGACCCGTTAAGAAACGCAAAGAGGGGAAAGTAAACAACCAAATGGCAGAAGAACGCCTACAGGTAATAGACCCGTGTGGTCTCCCTGGCAAGTACAAGGCCTGTGTCGGCAGTTCATGCTGATCCCAAGGCTTCTCTGGCCTCTACATCTCTCTCTCTCTCTCTCTCTCTCTCTCTCTCTTTTCTCTCTTCTCTCTCTCTCTCTCTCTCTCTCTCTCTCTCTCTCTCTCTCTCTGTGTAAATATATATATATTGTGTGTTTTGTGTGTGTGTGTGTGTGTGTGTGTGTGTGTGTGTGTGTGTGTGTGTTACCACTAGCACAGCGGAATAAATGAAGGCCCAAATCAACAAATACACAAGACAACGGCTTAGTGTCCCACCTGATGTCACTGACGTTGCGCCCTACTGCCGCCGAACAAAGCTAGATGTGTCCCTGACATCCATCCACGAGGACCACAAAGCGGGTAAAGCGAGGGTACTGACCAGACCTGAGGGCTCAGGAGACCAGGTTGTAAGATCAGACCAGCCGCCGTGGCGAAGTGGTTAGTGTCGCGGACTCCCGGCTGGGAGGTCGTGGGTTCGAATCCCATCACAGTCATGTGGGTTTTTCTGCTCCGACCTGCTCCTACCCAGAGTTGAGTTTGCTGCGGACTCAGTTGGGAAGACTGGGACCACACAGTCGAGTTTCATCCACTTAATGGATGCGTTTCTGAGAGTGTTGCTCAAATTTCCTGACCAACACTGCAGGTGCGTGTATCTCTCGGGCCTGGTTGACGCCGGGATATATTATGAAAGGAAGCGTAGAGTACAGCCCTGTCATGTAGTCTCAGACCGAAATGGAAATCCGTAGCATCATCTTAATCATCCTCATTCTCATCAATCAGCATTAAAAAAAAGTCTCAAATTCTGTGGCCCTTCATGCCCTGCTCTCATGGTGACCTCAATTTCGATGTCCTCTCCACCTCTGTGGCCTTGGTTTGGTTCCGTCGGGGTCACCGGTATCGGCGAGTCCATGGGGGCTGTCGTTGGACGGACGTGGTGGCGCCCTCCGGAGGGAGAGCTCACTCACGCCGGCTCCGCGACTAAGCAACTATTGTCGTCAGTAGGGGGTTTAGTAGGTGGTGTCCTGCGTATGTTAGATCAGAACAGGCGCCACTGAACACCACCGAAGTGACTCGGCAGCAGTGCAGTGTCTCCTCCGGTGGGTTGCCTCTTGACGACTTGACATTGGCTGCTCCCTGTGGATTGTCGGTGCCGGGGCTGCGGCGGGGCCGACCGGGCTGTGGCTGTGGACGGGGTGTCGGAATGAGCGGCGTGGGTGCACCGCCTCTGAGGTGGCGCAGAGGTGGGACACCAAAAAAAAAAAAAAAAAAAAAAAAAAAGGTTGTAAGATCAGCCTGGCCCAAGCTCAGGACGAGCAGAAAATGGAATGTTCAGGAGGCAGTGGACGTGTCAAGGGAAAACCTCAAAACCAGCGAAATCACAGATCATATGCAAATCAACAGACACAGACTGTGGTCAACAAAAATTAAGGAATTGTCAAAACGAAATGGGAAGACAAAAACCGACATGGTAGTACAAGAGTTGATGAAAAGAAAGATGATGCCAAGAGAATTCAGGAGGCATTCCAGCAAGGCCAACAGGGGCAGTGGATTACCTAGGAAAATGCTCCTCAAAGACGACGCAGCTGGAATAAAATCTGGCACTTTGCATCTCTTAAACTCAACTTCATCCTCAGCTCTGTATTTGACCTCCTGCCCTGGAGCAAAGGGGAACTCGGATGACGCTAAGTGTCCGCTTGGGTCGGGCTGACGATGGAGCGCTAACCAAACAAAGGTAGACTTGAAGACACAACCAGCTGCTGAAGGAGATGCATTCACCATCGCCAGAGGAAACACTACGTCAGCAGAAGCTTCAGCAACGTCGTTTCACATGGCAGGGGATCACAACACATGGTCTGGAACAGCTGTGGCATGTAGAACAGGAGAGTAGGGTTTAGTGAACAGAGTGGATCACTGGTAATGCCCAGCAGATCTTCCAGAATGGGAAAGCCATCCAAAGATCATCAGGAATGTGTGGCGTTTGATTGAATATTGCACTACACTGAAGCTTATAAAGACTGATGCAATCACTGTACCGTCTGAAAGACAAGTGGAGTAAGCTCACATCCACAAGACAAAGACGTATGCTCGGTATAGCCAGCAGCTTGAGGTAATCAGGGTAAACAAACCAAAGTCCTTGCCCTAGAGGTTGGAGCTAATGGGGTTGTAGGCTCGTCAGCCTATGACCTCACGAAACAGCTCGGGATCTCTAGTCAGAAGAGGATCAGAACCCTGAAGGCAATGGCGGGGGCAACTAAAAGAGTTCCAGCTGGAGCAGGTCGAGGCGGAACAAAAGTGAACTTAATGAGGCTTAAACTTCTCAACTTAGAGCAGGTGCTCGATAACGACGTGGGTAAGGCATCGTCTGAAATCCACACGCGTTTAGACACCCACCCATCCAGAAAGTGCAGGTTCAAATCCCGGCAGCGCCAGGAACAAGAAATAGTAGCAGAAGGAGTTATGACCTGGATGCAGCCAGGTCCACTTGGTATGTATGGAGTTCACCATTCAGAGAAGTTGGGGGGGGGGGGGGTCGTGTAAACTCTCTGCCATCAAATTCTCCCAAAGTTTTCTTTCTTCTATGATCTTTGGTAAGAATGCATTCCAAGATTATTTTACTGATCACACATGAGCTCCCTAGGCCAAAGTACCAGGCATAAAGCTGGTCACCTTGGAAAAAATAGGGTCAATCGGTAGGCTTTAGTTGTTATAGCCAGCAGCTTGAGGTAAGTGGACCAGTTCTATTGAAAATATTGGAGAAAAAAATGTAATCGTGTCAAGCTGACGCGGAATTCACCACATAGCCATTGGGACATGTTTACGGATACTTCGTATCGCTGTAATCTGACCACATTCTGCATGATGTGTTTTCTCGTCTCGATCAAATGCGTGCTGATGTGTGAACGGCAAGACTGGTTTGTTTATGAAGTGCGTCGCTGGTTAAGCGGGGATATCGATGCTGGTCTCAACATACCGTGTTGAGTTTCGTCTCCTCCGCACTCGGAGTCATTTGTCACGATGATTGGAATTTCTTTGCTCGTAACTGATAAAGACTTTTTCCTAAAGTATTCAAACCCTCCATCTGCATGGTTTTTAGCGCTGTCAAATGATGTTGAGTTGAACCCAGGGCCATCGACAGGAGAATTAATTCCAGATTTAGGTTGGTCGATAAACTCACGGCTAGATACGATTTTCTCGGACATACCGGCAATTCATGATAAATTGAGAGACCTTACAGACCAGCTCAAGAGAGAAAAGGAAGAGATTGCTGTAAGTAAGGACAGAAAGAGAGATGCGACAAAACATGGAGGACAATTAAAAGAATGATGATACCGCTGCAAAAAAAAAAAACATAAGAACAGAACAGAATATGTTATGTGTCGTAAAAAATATAGGCGATTGTAAAAAGAAAAAACGCAGTCGTACCAGGCAGAAAAAGTGTCAAAGCTAATAGAGGTGTCAAGAGACTCAAAACAGTTCTGGAAAGAAGTAAAATCATTAATTGGGCGAAGTCATTCAAAACCAAACATAAGTAAAGAGGACTGGTATAACCATTTTAAACGGGTACTGGGGAATGAAGGTTCTGTGACAGTCAGCACCGTTGAGAACGAGTTAACTCCCCCTGGTATTGAAACAATGGACTGTTACATCACTGCAAATGAGATCATGGAGGCGGTCAATCATTTAAAGGGGAACAAGTCGCCTGGTGCGGATGGTTTACTTGCTGAAATGTTAAAAACCTCGCTTCCAGTATGCCTCCCCTTTCTCGTCGCCTTGTTCAACCACACGCTTGATACGGGCAATTACCCAAGTGCATGGGCGGAGGCAGTGATTGTGCTTATACATGAAGGTGATAGAGAAGCTCCAAATAATTACAGGAGTGTATCACTGTCGAGCATTTTACGAAAGGTCTTTGCTAAGATCTTAAATAAGCGACTCGGCACGTGGGCAGAAGGTAACAACTGTTTTGTGGGAGAACAAGGGGGTTTCCGGCATGGTTATTCCACTGTTGACATATATATTTGTTTTGTATGGTGTTGTAGAAAGGTTTCTGTCTAAACGATCAGGAAAACTGTATGTGTATTTCGTTGACTTTCAAAGATGTTTTGACGCTATCAACAGGAGCATCATGTGAAATGTCTTAAGACGAGCGGGAGTGGGGGGGGGGGGGAAGATTTGAGAACACTGCAAGGTATGTACACAGCAGATACGGCGTGTGTAAGGTGTGGTGATGATAAACTGACTGATCATTTTGAATGCCCAAAAGGTGTGCCACAAGGCTCTGTTTTGTCGCCAACATTATTTTCCTGTGTGATTAATGAATTAGGGATTGAGATCACACAGAAGGGGCAGTTTGGTGTGCAACTAGCATCTAATGTAATACAGATTCTGATCCTGCTTTTTACTCATGATATGATTTTAACCTCTTACTGTGCTCGAGGCTTGCAGTCTCAAATCAATATTCTCCAAAGTTTTGCTGACAAGTCCAAGTTGACTGTAAATTTGAGCAAGACAAAAGTGACCGTATTCAGAAAGGGTGGATTCCTTGGAGTGAATGAGCAATGGTGGTATGGAGATGAGAGAATTGCTGTGGTGAATAATTACAAGTATTTAGGCCTGCACTCCACTACTAAATTGATTCTAGACCAAGCTGTTTCAGCACTTGCAACAACAGCCAAAGTAGGAACAGTGGAAATACTGAAGTCCTTGTGGAGATTAGCATGTATTGATAAGAATGTGTTTTTTCAACTGTTTGATGCCTGTTATACTGCATGGATCTGAAGCATGAGGATTCCAACAGTTCGATGTTCTTGAAAAGGTTCACACGTTTGCATGTAAAACAAAGTGTTAAATGTTGGGATTCAGACTCCAAATAAGACGGTTTTAGGGGACTTGGGTCGATTCTTTATAGTTATTTATGCAGCTGGGAGATGTATGAAGTTTTCACAGGGAACACCCATTGTATTGGTGTGATTTTTTTCCCCATCTATAATTTTGAATTTTTCCTGGAGATGTACAATTTTCAAATTCACTTTCAGTTTTTGTGTGAAAACATATTGCTGAAATACCATGTTTTATACTAACTTTTCAGTCTTGAAATAGGCACAGACCACAATGTACTTGAACGAGAAGGAAGGAAAAAAATTTTTTCAAACAATTTTTGTTTTTGCTTTTTGTTTCTGGGTGGTGAAGACACGGTTGATGTAAGAGAGTGGAACGTGATCAACAGCCTATGGTCAGAGGTCCCAAACGGCCAGTTACTGGAATCACCGGTTCCAAGGACATCAGACTATCAGCAGAGTAACCAGGCCTCTCTGTGGCTCCGTTCCGTCGCTGTGAACAGGCACAGGCTGCAGCACCTGCACAACACCTGCAGTCTCCATGGCAGTGATCATTACCTGCTGAATGGCAATGCTCGTGAGGTGTGTGTGTGTGTGTGTGTGTGTGTGTGTGTGTGTGTGTGTGTGTGTGTGTGTGTGTGTGTGTTGGCGTGTGTATGTGAGAGAGAGAGAGCGTGTGCATGCGCGCGCGCGCGCGCGCGCGCGCGCGCGCGTATGTGTGTGTGTGTGTGTGTGTGTGTGTGTGTGTGTGTGTGTGTGTGTGCATGCGTGTGTGAGTGTGTGTGAGAGAGTGTGTGCATGCGTGTGTATGTGTGTGTGCGAGTGTGTGTGTGTGTGTGTGTGTGTGTGTGTGTGTGTGTGTGTGTGTGTCCCCGCCACCTGTCTGTCTGTCTGTCTGTCTGTCAATGCGGGTGGGTGGACCGGGTGTACACGTGTGCACGGGGGAGGGGGAAGTGAGAGTGAGAGCAATTGGAAGCAAACGAGAGTTGAGGTGTTGAGTAAGGTGGAAGAACCGGAGAGCGAGAGGAAAAAGAAATAAGAAATGAGTTTTCCTGAAAATAGATATGAGTTGAAACCGTCAGCTTGTGACCAGTATTTTTAAATGAATATTCAAAACATTTTTCACTGTTTTTTTTTTTTGCGATGTCTTTACAATCACGGTTTGTACTTCTTAAAAAGAAATTAAAAGAAAAAAAAAAAAACTGGAAGCCAAACTTGAATCAACGAACATCCCCGTGCAGACGAGGAAACCACGTAGTGTGCTGGTCCACCCATCTTGTTTCAGAACATGAGGTACTTCCTATCGGACACGAACCACCGGCTTCTGTACTGCTTCATCCCCAAAGTGGCCACCAGCACCATGAAGCGTGTGCTCAGCATACTGGGAGGCACGAACCACGGGACCAGCCTCTTCAACATCTCCAGTATCCGAATACACGGAACACACAGCGCCTACGCCGAAATCCACAAGGAAACGCACATGAGCTTTCTAAGAACTCATCACATGTTCAGCACTGCCACCAAGGTTATCTTCGTACGGGACCCGTACGAAAAACTGTTTTCCGCCTTTATGGATCGGTAAGAAGTGTGGAGCTGAATTTGGACCTTTATCGTCAATCGAAGAAAGGTTACCATTCCACCATTTGCTTTTACTCTGGAATTTAACGGAAAGTCGGATCCAGAATCCGGTCGACCTTGGTTGGGACTTGCTCCTCCCTCCCTCCCCCGCTTCCCCTATATGCCCTTCTATTTCTTTCAGGTTTAGTTTGTATTTTATCCTGCCACAAGTATGAATATAACCACCTTGATTAATATGTATCTTATACCCATTTTATGCCAACATTGTAGAAACAATCCAGAAATGACCACAGTTAACAAGTAATTAGGCATAGTTTTTCATAAGCTAGGATGACAAAATCTCACACGCAAAAACTAAACTAAACAAAAATTTGGTAATGCATTTTAACGAGACTTTTGCAGTACGTTTCTTTTACCCATATACCACATGTTGGCTTATACTAGGTTGATTCAGATTTCAAAAATTACCCTCGAAATCTTTCTTGGAGAAATAATACTTTGTCACCACCTGAATCATGTAGAATTGAAGAAATATTTCACAATCTCAGTGCAGGCTGAAAACAATAACAAAAATCTAACTAAAACAAAAGCTGACAGGGAAAATCTGTACTGTACGTTCCTAGCGCTGTGGTTTAAAGGAGATGAATGGGGAAGTTTTGTACTCCCAGTTCTTATAGAACAGGGAGTACTTTACAATGGGAACGAAGAAATGCTGTCTGTGTGTCTGTCTGTCCGTGGTCAAAATGTGTTCCACTCGCTCCAGACAAAACTGCTTGACCTATCTTTCCGAAAATTGGTAGATATGTTCATTATGGGTCATGGATGATGCCCGATATATTATTTTACCAGAATAGTCGCTACTAACGGCTATAAATGATAATTTTGTACGGTTTATAAGGTTAAGTGTAACCAAAGTTGGTAAGCGCCTCAGTAGTACAGTGGATAGTGTCTCCCCGCCTGTCGCGCGGGAGACCCGAGTTCATTTCCCCGCCGGAGGGAGCAGGTTTTTTTTCTCTTATATTCAAAAGTTCTACCACCAAAAGGGGAGAAAATGCTATAGTGACTGATATATATATATATATATAATATATATATATATATATATATTTCTTTTTGTTCTACTACTACTTACTGGGAGTTAGTTTATACGCTTTCCATCTTGTTTTTAATGATATAACTGTTTCACAGACAACATGATCCATGTGCCTCTGATCGTCAGAGTGTTTTGTCAGTTCAAGATTCTGATTTGCTTGTAGTGTGTGTGTGTGTGTGTTGTGGTGTGTGTGTGTGTGTGTGTGTGGGTGTGTGGTGGTGGTGTGTGTGTGCGCGCGCGTGCGTGCGTGCGTGTGTGTGTGTGTTGTGTTGTGTTGTTGGTGAAAATATCTTTTTTTTTTTCTCACAGGCAAAACTGAAATCATCTTTTTTTCCTCTTTGTTCCAGAAAGTTTGCGGTTACCAGAAATCTCAACTGGTCGAACCGAGTACAAGTGCATGAAGGACCATGAAACGATCCTGCGCACTTCGCGCACGTGATGAATCAGTGACGGGTCGAACACGTCACAGAGGACCACCTCAAAATGGAGGACATTACCGCCCCTACTTCGTGTGAGTGATGAGAGAGGGGGGTGGGTGGGGAGGGAGTATTGGGGGGAAGACATTAACCGCCCCTACTTCGTGTGAGAGATGAGAGAGGGGGTGCGTGGGAGAGTATTGGGGTACATAACTGCCCTACTTGTGTGAGAGATGAGAGAGGGGGTGGGTGGGGAGAGTATTGGGTGGAACATAACTGCCCCTACTTTGTGTGAGAGATGAAGAGAGAGAGTGGTGGGGTGGGGGGAGTATTGGGAGGAACATTACCGCCCCTAGTTCATGTGAGAGATGAAGGGGGGAGGGGGGGGGGGCGTGGGAGAGTATTGGGAGAGGTGGGACGGAGCAGAGACGAAGAGGTTGGAAGTGGAAGAAAACATGATAGATGAGTGTGTGAGAGAGACTCTGTGTGTGTGTGTGTGTGTGTGTGTGTGAGTGTGTGTGTGTGTGTGTGTGTGTGTGTGTGTGTGTGTGTGTGTCTCAGTACAACCATGAGTTAATCTGACAATAAATTGGTTTCAGTCAATCAGTATGTGTGTGTGTGTGTGTGTGTGTGTGTGTGTGTGTGTGTGTGTGTGTGTGTGTGTGAGTACAACCATGAGTTAATCTGACAATAAATTGGTTTCAGTCAATCAGTATGTGTGTGTGTGTGTGTGTGCGTGTGTGTGTGTGTGTGTGTGTGTGTGTGTGTGTGTGTGTGTGTGTGTGTGTGTGTGAGTACAACCATGAGTTAATCTGACAATAAATTGGTTTCAGTCAATCAGTATGTGTGTGTGTGTGTGTGTGTGTGCGTGTGTGTGTGTGTGTGTGTGTGTGTGTGTGTGTGTGTGTGTGTGTGTGTCAGTACAACCATGAGTTAATCTGACAATAAATTGGTTTCGGTCAATCAGTGTGTGTGTGTGTGTGTGTGTGTGTGTGTGTGTGTGTGTGTGTGTTTCTCTCTGTGTGTGTGTGTGTGTGTGTGTGTGTGTGTGTGTGTGTGTGTGTGTGTGTGTGTGAATATGTGTTCATATGCCTGCATCAGTTGTCAAAACGCTCTTTTTTTCTCTCTTTGAGCTGGAAAGGTAAAGAAGGCAATGTTTTGTCTTTTTTTTTTTCACTTTGAACCCGCATTGAAAACTCACCTTTAACTCCTCGTCGGTTGATTTCTTTGTTTTTCTTTTAAGAGTGATTTGTGCTCCTGGAAAAAAAAAGAGCAATAGCCTGTCACTTTGGCAGAAGCAGCAGACCAGAGAGTGCAGACTTATAAGAGAAAAAAGATTGGCTAGAAGTCAAACAAGAGGAAGAAATTTGATAGAGTAGAGAGAGAGTTGAACCTTCTACCATTTGCATACTGAAATATCGTTGATTTTAGGGTGAGTATGGGGTGTGCGGAAGTGTTTGATAATTTTCAATACAAGCTTTTATCGCAAATTTCAATTTCGAATCACTTTTTTTTTTTTCGTTTTGATCGTAATCGGAATGATTTCCAAATTTTACCCTGTTCACAGACTCAATAGGTAAGATGTGGATCCTGTGAGCGATTATCAAGTATAACGACTACCGTAATTAGACAGGTCACTCAGCTGGGAATAGCACTTACTTGGAGCTTTCGACAGACCTCGGTCCGTCTTCTTCAGCTACTGGGGGAACTGGAGTTCCGTGCACACGACCACGGGTCGAACCCGGGTCATGTGACTGAACAATGAGGGTGTTGTACACCGATGGCAAGGTGTGTCTGCCCCGGTCCCGGTTGAGTGTGGGGTTGTTGGCTGCAATATGGATAGCCTCCTTCACCCCACACTGAAACCATCTATTGTCACGGTCGAGAACGCTGATGTTGTCATATTATTCGAACTGATGTTGCTGGGCGTGTAGATGGGCGCCTACTGGTGATGATTCCCTTTTTGTGTTCTGTCAAGCGTTTTAGAAGGTTTCTCTCAGTTTCCCCGACATAGTTCTCTTCACACTTATCAAGCAAGTTATTTATTTAGATTACTGACAGAGTGCCTCGTCTTTCTAGGGCAAGCACCCGGTACAGTAGAGGTGGTACTCAAACCCTGGCACTTCCTTCTCAGCCCATGGGATAACGATGTCTACTGCTGAGAGGATTTACTGTTTTTTTTATTAATTTGACGGGAAGAATGAAGTATTTTGAATATTAGGAAGTGCGGTCTGTGAACCCAGAGTTATTTGTTTGTATAGGGCAAGTTGGCCATCTGTGTAACGAAAAGGGAAAAAAAAAAAAGTTTGCGCAGTGAATGGAGGAATTGAGATTAGTGAAAATTGCATTATAAAATTGTGTGTGTGTGTGTGTGTGTGTGTGTGTGTGTGTGTGTGTGTGTGTGTGTGTGTGTGTGAAACGACGTCTTCTTGAATGATATATTAGCCAAGAAAAAAAAGAGAGAGAGAGAGAGAGAAAATATTGAAAACCCCTCGTGTCGCGCCAAAAGAAGTAAGTTGCAATTTTTTTTTTAATCCATTTTATTTACCGGGGGTGGGGTGGGGGGAATTTAAAAAGTGATCTCTGGTTTGTTTTAGTGTAAAGGAGTCGGATGTGTGATGGCGTGCGTGACTTTGTTTACATGTGAGTGTGCCCATGTACACCATCGTGTGACACATCAAATCGCTCGCCCGCCAGCTGTTACGTCTTTCACAAAGGACTCTAGGCGTTTTAATCGACAACTCAGAGCGTGGTGGAGAAGTTGGTATTTGGCCAATTAGCAGTAGCGCCCTCCCCTGGCGCAGATGATCGAACTGTGTGAAGCAGCTTGAAGTTGTCGGGTCGATGACTGGTCAGGCGACGGCAGTCAGCGAAGGTGGTAAGGAACTCCGGGTTCGAACCTTCTCTCTGATAGTGAAAGGAAGACGAATTATCCACTCGGACCTCGGAGCATCCAGTGGTTGCTAGGGGGTTCAGTCAGCAGAAGTTGTTTAGGAAGCAGACCGAGCTCATTCGCTTGAAGAACAGGAGCTTTTGTTTGTTCAACTGGTATTGCTGTAAGGCACTGTGTTGGTGCTATGTTGCTGTAAGGTACCGTTTTGATGTTATATTGCTGTAAGGCACTGTGTTGATGTTATTGCTGTAAGGTCCTGTGTTGATGCTATATTGCTGTAAAACTGTGTTGATGTTCTTACTGTAAGGGTCTGTGTTGATTTGTTGCAAGGTACTGTGTTGATGCTATGTTGCAGTAAGGCACTGTGCTGATGCTATATTGCTGTAAGACTGTGTTGATGTACTTACTGTAAGGGTCTGTGTTGATGTTATTGCTGTAAAGCACTGTGTTGATGTTATTGCTGTAAAGCACTGTGTGGATGTTATTGCTGTAAGGTACTGTGTTGATGCTATGTTGCTGTAAGGCACTGTGTTGATGCTATGTTGTGGTAAGGTACTGTGTTGATGCTATATTACTGTAAGGTTCTG
This sequence comes from Conus canariensis, assembly GCA_033310375.1. Lineage (NCBI taxonomy): Eukaryota > Metazoa > Mollusca > Gastropoda > Neogastropoda > Conidae > Conus > Conus canariensis. The sequence continues at coordinate 50,269,964 of CM065738.1, read as the reverse complement.
TGTTGATGCTATATTGCTGTTAGGCACTGTGTTAATGCTATGTTGCTGTAAGGCACTGAGTTGATGTTATATTGCTGTAAGGCACTGTGTTGATGTTATGTTGCTGTAAGGCACTGTGTTGATGTTATATTGCTGTAAGGCAGTGTTGATGCTATATTGCTGTAAGGCACTGTGTTGATGCTATATTGCTGCAAGGCACTGTGTTGATGTTATATTGCTGTGAGGCACTGTGTTGATGTTATATTGCTGTGAGGCACTGTGTTGATGCTATATTGCTCTGAGGCACTGTGTTGATGCGATCGATGTGAGGCACTATAATCATGCTATTTTTCTTTCAGAACTTGCTTTCCATGTCACGTGGCTTACGATTACATCGGCAAGATGGAAACGTTCCACTCCGACTTGAAGACCATTCTGACCTCATTGGGCGTGGACGTTGAAGAGGTGATTGGCAACGACAAGCAGTTTGACGTCACAAGCGAACTCAGCATTGTGCGTGACGTGTCGGCCAGAACCTTCAGTATGATGGTCTCCAGGAACTTGCGTTGTTTCACCAAGCTCAGAATTTTCCGGAGAGTCTGGATCGCGCTGCAGGTGAGATCCATTTGAACTGGTCTGTACTGTCTTCGCCGTGTTCCTAACATCTGAGTTCACACGATACTGGTCAGTGTTACGTCTTGATTGTGAAAGGCGACTAACACAGTACTAGTCAGTGTTATATATCCTGGTTGTTACAGGTGAGTTCACACAGAACTAGTCAGTGTTATATCCTGATTGTTACAGGTGAGTTCACACAATACTAGTCAGTATTACGTCATGATTGTTACAGGTGAGTTCACACAGTACTAGTCAGTGTTACGTCTTGATTGTGACAGGTAAATTCACGTGGTACTAGTCAGTGTTACGTCCTGATTGTTACAGGTGAGTTCACACGATACGAGTCAGTGCTACATCCTGAATGTTACAGGTGATTTACAAAGTACTAGTCAGTGTTACATCGTGATTGTTACAGGTGAGTTCACACAATACTAGTCAATCTTACATCCTGATTGTTACAGGTGAGTTCACACAGTACTAGTCAGTATTACATCCTGGTTGTAACAGGTGAGCTCACACAGTACTAGTCAGTACTAGTCAGTGTTACATCCTGGTTGTAACAGGTGAGCTCACACAGTACTAGTCAGTATTACGTCTTGATTGTGACAGGTTAATTCACATGGTACTAGTCAGTGTTACGTCCTGATTGTTACAGGTAAGTTCACACAATACTAGTCAGTGCTACATCCTGATTGTTACAGGTGAGTTTACACAATACAAGTCAGTGCTACATCCTGATTGTTACAGCTGATTTACAAAGTACTAGTCAGTGTTACGTCCTGGTTGTTACATGTGAGTTCACACAATACTAGTCAGTGCTACATCCTGATTGTTACAGGTGATTTACAAAGTACTAGTCATTGTTACATCCTGATTGTTACAGGTGAGTTCACACAATAGTAGTCGGTGTTACGTCATGATTGTTACAGGTGAGTTCGCACAGTACTAGTAAGTGTTATATCCTGATTGTTATAGGTGAGTTCACACAACACTAGTCAGTGTTATATCCTGATTGTTACAGGTGAGTTCACACAGTACTAGTCAGTGTTACGTCTTGACTGTGACAGGTAAATTTACATGGTACCATCAGTGTTACGTCCTGATTGTTACAGGTGAGTTCACACTATACTAGTCAGTGCTACAGCCTGATTGTTACAGGTGATTTACAAAGTATTAGTCAGTGTTACATCCTGATTGTTACAGTTGAGTTCACACAGTACTAATCAGTACTACATCCTGATTGTTACAGGTGATTTACAAAGTATTAGTGTTACATCCTGATTGTTACAGTTGAGTTCACACAATACTAGTCGGTGTTACGTCATGATTGTTACAGTTGAGTTCACACAGTACTAGTCAGTGTTACGTTCTGATTGTAATACGTGAGTTCACACAATACTAGTCAGTGTTACGACCTGATTGTTACAGGTGAGTGTGCACAGTACTGACCAGCGATTTCTCCGTTCGTGACAGAGAAGGTCACACAATGCTGATCAAACACTTCCCTCCCTCCCCACCCCACTCCCACCTCCAGCCCCCACCCCCACCCCCTCCTCCACCCAATGTATGACAGGTGCCTTTTGGTGGTGGTGGTGGTGGTGGTGGTAGTGGTGGTGGTAGTAGTTTTTCCAGGTGAGGTTGGTTGTGTCCAGGTGAGGGTTACCTGTCCATCAACGATCCCTTCCCCTTAACCGCGGCGGAGGCCGAGAAATTGACGACCGGGCAGTTCGCCGAGATGACCAGAACGGCCTACCTGAGCGTGAAGGATCGCGAGGCCGTGCGTCAGCAGAGAGGCCAGGCCGTGAAAGAGGCCTTCCACAGTCTGCCCCGGCCTCTGCTCCGCAAGCTGCAGGACGTTCTCCAGAGGGACTGTGACCTCTTCGGCTATGACTGCTCCGTGGACCGTCGCTTTCCTGAGTCAGAGCGTCCTGTGCCTGTCTTCAACCTGGACCAGGCGTGAAGCGTGCGGCACGTGCTTTCTGTCTTTTCTGTTCGGGTCTAGTTGTACAGACATTGTTCTCATTATCTTCAGGCTTGGTTTGAAATGTCGATTTGTATATAATAATAATAATGATGTTAATATTTATAGCGCCTATTCTCTAAAGATTAGGGCTTTAAGCGCTATACATATAATAAGCACTCTCGTTTACACAACGGGCTGCCTACCTGGGTAGTGCCGCCTGAAGAGCTGCCTGCCGGCGCATCATTCGGTCGTTTCCCGTGTCATCCAGTCAATATCGATCACTCCATTTCCTTACTTCTTTCATTCTTTCCATTTCTCACGCAGGGTGCATGCTATGTGTAACGTGTCATCCATACCAACGGCCAAACTGGCCTTCTCTTCCGAAAGTAGGTGATGGGATTTGACGTGTGTGCAAGACGTTATGCGTGCGTTCACACACGGAACCTCGGTTTATAGTCTCATTCGAAGGATTCTATGGGAAATGGAGTCAGAACCACTGTTAACTCCGAGGGAAAAATCCCCCTGCACCGAAACGGCCCGGCGGAGATTCGAACCCGTAACCCCAGGATCACCAAGATTACGAGTCCAGCGCTCTACCAACTGAGTTATTCCGACCCCCAATATATATATTTAGATATGTATTTGAAGAGACCGATTGCTCAATTAATTTTAGAGCTGGTGTTGTTCTGAATCTAAGGACTCGTTACTTAAGATACACAGACAAAATGTAAGCAGGGTCAGGGAAATG
>CM065738.1:50256656-50259156 GCA_033310375.1 Conus canariensis | reverse complement strand
CTCTCTCTCTCTACTTCTCTCTCTCTCTTACTTTCTCTCTCTCTCTCTCTCTCTTACTTTCTCCCCTCTCTCTTCTCTCTCTCTCTCTCTCTCTCTCTCTCTCCTCTCCCTCCCTCCCCTCTCTCTCTCTCCCCTCCCTCCCTCCCTCCCTCCCTCCTCTCCTCTCTCCTCTCTCTCTCCTCTCTCTCTCTTCTCTCTCTCTCTCTCTCTCTCTCTCTCTCTCTCTCTCTCTCATGAAGTTTCACAAGAACATCTTAATCGCTTAACACTGATAAAACAAGTGAAAACACAGCCCCACCAACAACAAGCCCGAACAATACACATACCCTCAAATCAGACTGACTCTACAATAATGCCTAAACTACTCTCAGCAACAAGTCCGAACAATACACATACCCTCCAATCAGACTGACTCTACAATAATGCCTAAACTACTCTCAGCAACAAGTCCGAACAATACACATACCCTCCAATCAGACTGACGCTACAATAATGCCTGAACTACTCTCAGCAACAAGTCCGAACAATACACATACCCTCCAATCAGACTGACTCTACAATAATGCCTGAACTACTCTCAGCTGATGGAGATCGGGAAGACGATACACCGGAGCTCAGACATGACATATCTGCATGCCAGAGCGCACTTCCCCTCACCAGGCTAGTATGAATGGTCATACGCCGCAGTTACGATTTTCCTCTGTTTGTTGTTGGTTTAAACAGTTTTATTTCCATGAACATAACATAAACATTGAAGGTTTTTTTTCAAAATGGAGTGACTGAGGGCGGAGGATGAAGCAAAATTTAGAAAGAGAGGGGGTTAGTTACCGCCAATGACATTGACAAACAAAGCACAGGACAAGACACAATGCATTTCGACCTCTTGGGTCTTCTTCAGGCAAAAATAGATAACATTTAACATTTAAGACAGTAGGAACATTGAACGAGAGTCACTTTTTTGTTGTTGAACACATGGAAAGATAAGCGACTCTTCGTTGTTCGTACTGTCCTAAATGTTAAATGTTATCTATTTTTGCCTGAAGAAGATCCAAGAGGTCGAAATGCATTGTGTCTTGTCCTGTGCTTTGTTTGTCATGTCCTTGGCGGTAACTAACCCCCTCTCTCTTTCTATATTTTTTTTATAAACATTGAACACAAAGCACATTTGCCAGGACAACAAGAGGATTCTTATATAAAGCCCTGGCAGTGAGACTTGCAGAATAAACATGTGACTGATGGCGGCGGCCTCGCTAAAATGTATCATAGAACATCTTACGATAACAGACAAATTTAAACATGACAAAAGAGGTAACAATAATAGTATAGTATAGCGTTATACTTAAAAAACAAAAGAAGAGCCAACATTTAGAACTGGCATTTAGAATTAAAAAATGAAACTATGGAAAATCAAGAAATAAGAGAAAATGGTGACAGGGTATTGCCCGTTTTAGTGTGTCTGCCTAAGGCAGTCTGGCACATAACAGAATGTGTGCAACATTGGTCGTCTGCAGTGTACAGTCATCAAATCATCATATTCCTGTACATGGATAAAAGACATAATCTGGACATTGATGTAAGCATTGCAGCCCCTCTGACATCCATAACTAGGTTGATATAGATGAAAGCATCGTTAATTGAAGAGGTGAAATATAAGTATACCTAGGAAATTGTAAACCTTTAGGCTGTTAGTTTAGTTTTCAAAACGCTTTGTGAGAAGAATAAACCTTGTTGTTGTTGTCGTACCCTGGCTAAAAGACTCCAGGGATCATCCGAAAAGCCGAAGTATTTGAACACTATGGTACAAATGCATCAGCTAGGGATGAGAACATTACGTGTGTGACCGTTTTTGATTACCCCGCCACATGGGCAGCCACACTCCGACTTCGAGGGGTTTTAGAGACTGGTAATGTTACGCTAGGAGCTTGTCACGACTGAAGACAATCCCCGCATAACTATGCAGAGCATAACCACATTTTGATGTAGCCTTGGTGTTCTAGCCCATGTCAGTTGGTCTGACATAACTATGCAGAGCATAACCACATTTTGAAGTAGCCTTGGTGTTCTAGCCTATGTCAATTGGTCTGACACAGCCTGGAAATCAAGGCAAATGGATTTTGCTCTAAAGCACTATATAATCCACGTCCAATAGCACATTAATAAACGCTGACGTCCTGTATCGAACACTAAAATACTAACGTTTACATCAGAATGTCCATCGGTAAAGCAACATACAGATTTGCATGGTAGATAAGAGTTTATAAAGCAAAAAAAAAAAAAAAGAAAAAAGTGAGAAAAAATGGGAGGATGGAAGACCCACAAAAGAAAAGAGAAAGAAAATGAAATTGAAAAAAAAAAATAAAAAACTGGAGGTTGGAAGACAAGACAGAAAGACACTATATGATCCATGGAAGCGTTTTGAGGCCGACCATAAGTTAGAGCCAGCATTTAATGTTAAACTGATAATTGATCAAAAGAACAACTCCCCATCAATTATTTCCCT
>CM065738.1:50244156-50249156 GCA_033310375.1 Conus canariensis | reverse complement strand
TTAATCCCCATGCTTCTGCTGAATACAAGAGTAAGGGCTTAACTTGCGTGTCAAACAATTTAAAATATATAGCTAAATCCAAGTGTCCTAAACTGTACATTGTTTTCATTATTTCTATAATCTTACCTTTCGCTCTTCCCGCATATTCCGAAAGTGAGATGTCTACAGAAAGTTTAGTTGTCAAGGTGAAGCCTAAATATTTGTAACTATTCACTACTTCAATTTCTTGACCTTTGTAATACCATTTTTCTGTTTTGCCTAGGTAACCACCTTTTCTGAAGACCATTATTTTAGTTTTGTGTAGGTTAACCGTTGAACCTAAAGAATCTGAAGCTTCTTGTAAATTTTTGATCTGATTTTGTAGGCCGGCTGGAGTTAAGGAAATTAGGGCTATGTCATCTGCAAATAATAAGGTAAAGATTTCCTCTGTTCCAGGTAGAAATTGGTATCCCTGTCTTCCTTTCGTTGTGACATTATTCGCTACTTCCGTTATTAGTAAAGAGAAAATCAGAGGTGACAGTAAGCAACCTTGTTTCACTCCGACCGGGCACTCAAAGAATTCCGTTAAGATCGCACCGTGTCTTACGCATGCTTGCACGTTCCTATAAATACCTTTCAACATGTTAAGCATTTTTGTTGATATTTTATGTTTACTTAGAATTGTCCACAGTTTATCTCTTTTGACAGTATCGAAAGCTTTTTGGTAATCGATGAATGCTATGTATAGTTTACTCCTGCGTCTACCGTATAAACAGTTACTTATCACAGTTATTAATGTAAAAATATGATCTATCGTAGAGAAACCTTTCCTAAATCCTGCTTGTTCTCTGCTTATTTTATTTTCCTCTTCGGCCCAATTGTAAAGTCTGTTATTTAATATTGCTGTGACAATTTTGCTTAATATGCACAATAGTGATATTCCTCTGTAATTTTCTGGGTTCTGCTTGTTGCCTTTCTTGTGTAATGGAACTATAACTGCTCGGGACCATTCTAAAGGAAAGTAACCAACTTGGAACAACTTATTGAATAATTTTGCTAAGAATGGAATTATCTTATGTCCTATTGTTTTCAAGAATTCTGGAGGAATTTCGTCTAATCCTGATGCTTTACCTGATTTCAATTTTCTTATAGCTGAACTTATTTCATTATCAGATATCTCTACGTGTAAATCTTGAACAAAAATTTCTTCTTCAATAACTTGCTGAGGTACTTCATGGTCATTATTTGTCTCATTTATTTGTGGATTTAATATACCTTCAAAGTGTTCTTTCCATTGCAAAGTTGTGATAAGTGGTTGCTTTATTCTTTTTCTCCTAATGCTTCTTATTGTGCTCCAAAATGTCTGACTATCTTTCTGATTTTGTGTAAGAGCATCATAAATTTGTTTCTTATATAACCTCTTTTTTTCTCTAATTAGTTCTTGATAGAAAGCTCTTTTGATTCTGTAAGTCTCCTTTCTTTCTTCAAATTTTACTGGGTCCTTATTGCTGTTAATATTGGTAAGTTTACTCAGTGCCTGACTAGCTTCTTTCTTCTTCAGTAGACAATCATTGTCAAACCACCCATTGGTGGTTTTGGTTGGACCACCTATTCCTATTGTCTTGCACATACTTTTCCCTGCTTCCTTTAATAGCATATTAAAATTTTCTATACTCCTATCGACATCATAGTCTATTTCCTGTATAATTTGATCTAAGACTATTTGAGAACTTTCAGATTCTAAGAAAGAAATGTAATCTTGTTGTTTGGCAGAGTCCCATTTTATCTTCATTGTGTATGTTTTCTTTTGTTCATCTGATTTTGTATTCGGTAAAGTACTCTGTATTTCCATCATGATTGGCATATGATGTGATTCAACTCTTTCTTTAACTGTGCATTTCATTACATTATCAACCAATTCAATAGAGCATAAGAAAAAATCGATAGTACTATTTCCTCTTTCTGAGAAGAATGTGAAGCCACCATCAAAATTTCTCATACACAATCCACTTAAAGGTGTAAGCTTAAAGACTGTACAAAATTCAATCAATCTTTTTCCGAAACCATTAATGTAGGAATCTTGTGATTTTCGTGCGTACACATTCTGCTCTTTATCAAATACATCATTGTCCTCGACAAGACTTAAGCCCCATTCTCCAATACGAGCGTTTAGGTCTCCACCAATGGCATAATAGAAACCATTTCCTTGCTCAACTTGTGACACCATAAACTGTTCAATCAAATCAAGAGTACAAGAATAATCCTTATCTGAGTACAAACGACTGTCCACAGGCTGTACATAAACAGCAAAATACAATATATCTTTATCACACTGTAACAAATTTTTCATTAATTTTACACATAACACATTTTCCATATTGGTATTGATAAATTGTACATATTCTGATATGGTCTTGTTAATGATCATAATAATACCACCGGAGGGGCGACCCATCTTTGTAAATTTTGTAGCTGGACAATGAGAGCACAAAAATTCTTGAAATTTTACATCAAAATCAAAAGATTTATAGGCAAATGTTTCAGAAAGGCAACAGATATCAAATGTAGTAATAAACATCATAGAAATCTGGGTCTGCCAATTTTTCCAAAAGACCTTCAATATTCCAACAAAGAAAGGAAAGACTTTTTGGATTATCAGTTGTTTGTTCTGTCTGTGAACGGCCCGGCCTACTCTTCATTTCTTTTCTTTTTCCTTTCTTTCCTTCTTCGTCGAGTTCCCGCGGGTTCCCCCTGATTGTGTGTTGGTGTTTTTGGCGGTGCTTGTGTGTGAACGTAGTGAGTGTTTGCTTGCAGTGTGAGTATTTATCCTTTCTTTCTCTCCTTCGCTTGGCTTAACGCTTTCATCACCCTCTGTGTGTAACGTTAGTCAAGTGTTGTTTGTCGCGAGGCTGGTGTATTGTTTTGAGCTGGCCCTTTCTTTGGGTCAACGCTAGGTTTACTGAACTTTTCCTTCTCTTTATATATTAGGCCAGTGCTGGTGTTTTGGTTGGGAGTGTCTGCAGTGTCACTATCGTGCCGCGAGCGAGGTGTGCTGTCGATCAATATGTCAGTGTTGTCTGTCGTGCGAGCTGGCTGTGTATACGAACCTGACCCCGGTATGTCCCAAATGCTGATTGGTTGTTCGGTTTGTTGTTGTTTGGGGTCACTCGAATGAAAGAAGACCTGTGCGGACCCGTGGCTTCTACCTGTGTTGTTTTTGTCTGTTAATGAGGTCAAACTTGCGTCATCCTTCGTGATACTATGTTCTTTCGTTCCATCTGACTGTCCTTTCTCGCTCACATGCACTTTCCCATCATATCTCTGGATGTAATCATGCTCGTATACTTTCCTTCTTCTTCTACATCTTTTCTTTCACTCGATCCTTTCATTCTTTGCATCAGACAGTTCTCATCTTCCGTTTCGTTGTCCTCTTCTGAAAACCTCCCTCCTATTTCATGTACCAGTTGTATCCAAGATAACTGAGTTTCCAAATCACTTCCGCTTTCACTCTTTGCCTCGCTCTCATCTACACTTACATGTTTTCTATCATCCTTGCTCATTCTTCTTTCGTTCTTTCCACTTTCACTCCCATATTTCTTCCTTTCCGCTTCACTTCTTTTCTCATCTTCTCTCTCTCTCTCTCTCTCTCTCTCAGTCTCTCTCTCACTTTCTCATTTTGTCTCATTCTCTCTCTCTCTCCCTCTCCCACTCAAGGTCCCAGTCTCTGGCACCACTGCCTTCTCTATCTCTACCCATCCAGACTCGTCCCATCTGTTTACTGTGTGCCCAGTAATCCCCGATCACATTTCGTCTCCTGGGCATCTCATCATGGTCGTCCTGAGAGAGAGAGAGAGAGAGAGAGAGAGAGAGAGAGAGAGAGAGAGAGAGAGAGACAGAGACAGAGACAGAGACAGAGACAGAGACAGAGAGACAGAGACAGAGAGAGAGAAGAGACAGAGACAGAGAGACAGGCAGAGACAGAGACACAAAGACAGACAGACAGACAGTAATACAGGCAGACAGACAGACAGATTTACTGTCATCAAAAAATATGATTCTCGCTGCCGATTCAAATTTCACCCAGGAGGGCATATTGTGGCACTGGACCGCTCTCTTTTTACACCACGCTGCTCCCCGACCAAAGTTTCCGCGCTCTCTCTCTCTCTCTCTCTCTCTCTCTCTCCTCTCTCTCTCTGTTTCCACATTCGCTCTTCTAACCTCACCCCCCCCCCCCCCCCCCCCGCCCGCCTCCACCCAACTTTTCGCCCATCTTTCCTCCTCCTAAACCCCCAACCCCAACCCTAACCCCCCCCCCCCCCCCCCCCCGCCGGCCCCCACCCTCCCCCCCTTCCACCCCCTTCCCTCGCCTCTTCTCCTCCCCATTCTCTTTTACCAGTCCGCTGTCTAATCCGTCTTCCCTGAGACACACTGAGGAGCTGGCTTGATTAAATGAACAGTGGAGGAAGGGCGGTAACTTCGACGATACCTTTCTTGATAGGGTTGTTCCCTGTCATTGTGGGAGAAGATTAACTGGCTTCAGGGAAACAGGCAAGAGAGGAAGAAGGCAGAAAGACGGAATGAAAACGAAGGATAGAAAGAAGAAAAAAACAAGAAGAAGAAGAAGAAGAGAAGGAAAGAAAGGAAGAAAAACTAGTGATCAAGACACTTTGAAGGTGGAAAAGAAATTAATACCACAGTGTATCTGGGGTGGCGTATTAGTCACACCAAAAAAACAAAATGAAAGAAAATCACACACACACGCTCGCGCGGGCGAAGGAGAGAGAGAGAGAGAGAGAGAGAGAGAGAGAGAGAGAGAGAGAGAGAGAGAGAGAGAGAGAGAGAGAACTTTACTGGCTGTTATACTTTGAATATTAAATGGACAAAATTCTTTGAGCAAAAAGGAGGGGGAAAAAAAGAAGAAGAAGAAGAAGAAGAAATGGAAAGGACCGATTCGTTGACTGTGACCTCCAGACTTTTTCCCTCTTGCCAATGCTAGAAAGCAAATGAAGGGGAGGGGGTGG
>CM065738.1:50221656-50234156 GCA_033310375.1 Conus canariensis | reverse complement strand
ATGTGTGTTTGTACGGGTGTACTTGTGTATGTATGTACTTATGCGTACATGTATACATGTATATGAGTGTATGTATATATGTAGGTTTGTATATATGTATGTATGTATGTATGTATGTATGTATGTATGTATGTATGTATGTATGTATGTATGTATACATCTATGTATGTATGCAAGCATGCATGCAAGTACGTGTGTATGTATGTATGTACGTATGTATGTATGTATGTATGTATGTATGCATGTGTGTATGCATGCGTGTGTGTGTTTATTTACTAAATATGTATCTATATGCTTATGTATGTATGTATGTATGTTTGTATGCATGTGTCCATGTATGTATCTACGTGCGGACATATGCATGTATGTATGTATATATGTATGTATGGATGTATGTGTACATGTATGTATGGACGTATGCATGTATGTATGAATGTATATATGTAGGTATGCATGCATGTAGTTACGGATGTGTGTATGTATGTATGCGTGTGTATGTACATATGGACGTGTGTATGTATGTATGTATGTATGTATGTATGTATGTATGTATGTATGTATGTATGTATGTATGTATGTATGTATGTATGCAAATATGTATATGTACGCATTCATGTACGAACGTACACCTACATCAGCAGAAAGATGTCAAGACTACTTCCACCACGCACAATGCCATCCTCCTCCTCCTCCCCCCTCCCTCCATCCCCATCCATGGCAACCACAAATGGACCCCCGTACCCCTCCCCCCACTCCCCCACCCCCTCTCCCATTTCTCACGAGCCTCCGCCCGTGTCTCCTATTCTTCCCCAATTCCCTCCCCCCCCCCCCCCCCCTTCTTACCCCTCCCCACCTTTTCAGGACTTCAAACCCAGGGTCAGCAAGGTCAAGGGATGGACCACAGGAAGCTGTGATGTCACAAAAGACCTGGCGGCAGATGTCCGGTGACCCTGTTGCTCTCCCTTTCCTTCAATCACCGTCTCAGTGATGGCCCCTGTTCTAAGTCTCGGCCAGCCCGTTGTGGCCATTCGTCCCCTTGACCTCAGCGACTCATCGTTTTCTTCTCCACCGGGATGAGTTTGACACCCTCCCCCCCCACCCCCACCTCCTTCTCCTTCGCCTCCCCTCCTCCGCTGACAAAAAGGGGTCGGATCTTCGCTGTGAGTCTCGTTTTTGTGGGTCCCGTGGCCAAGACTCTTCATTATCCTTCATGAGAGTCCCGGATGACAGACCTAGAAAAACCTCCGTTTGAATTGAGGTCAGGTTTTCCCGAGCTTAAGGAGTCGGACGCGTGAGAAGAAGAAGGAGGAAGAAGAAGAAGAAAAGAAGGAGGAGGAGCGAACAATTGGAGAGGGTGGGTTCTTCTTTTTGTTGGGTGGATCAACATTGGGGGTGGGGGATTTTCTTGAATGCGGTCTGAGATGGAGGGTAGGAGTGGGGGGGGGGGGGCGGGGAGGGGGGTGTTGGTTTTGTTATCTTGTCTGGTGGTGAGTTTACAGCCATGATTTCCGCTTCCTGTTCTCTGCGTGCTCCTCGGTCAGCGTGGATGGGGAGGGGCTGTGGAGAATGAGTTGACGGTATCATCGTCTTTCTTTCTCTTTCTTTCTTTCTTCTTCCCTCCTCCTCCTCCTCCTCCTCTCTTACTCTTCCTCCTCCGCCTACTTTTTCTTCTTCTTCTTCTTCTTCCTCTTATTCCTTTCCTTTTCTTTTTTTTTTTTTGTTCTTCTCTTCTCTCTCTCTCTCTCTCTCTCTCTCTCTCTCTCTCTCTTTCTCTCTCTTCTTCTTCTTCTTCCTTCTTCTTCTTCTTCTTCTTCTCTTCTCTTCTTTTCTTCTTCTTGCTGCTTCTTCTCTCTCTTCTTTTCTTCTTCTTCTTCTTCTTCTTCTTCTTCTTCTTCTTCTTCTTCTTCTCCTCCCTCCTCCTCCTCCTCCTTCTTCTTCTTCTTCTTCTTCTTCTTCTTCTTCTTCTTCTTCTTCTTTCTTCTTCTTCTTCTTCTTCTTCTCTTCTCCTCCTCCTTCTTCTTCTTCTTCTTTCTTCTTCTTCTTCTTCTTCTTCTTCTTCTTCTTCTTCTTCTCTTACCTGTTGTTGTTGTTGTTGTTGTTGTTGTTGTTGTTGCTGTTGTTGTTGTTGTTGTTGTTGTCCTTACAGTGTGAGGAGTTTCAGAACAGAGACACTTGCCTAAAGCAGGGATGTTCTCTGAAGACCTTCTGCTGTCAAGCTGTCCCTGGAGTTTTTCCTGCCAAAAAAAAAAAATGCACAAGACAATACAATGCAATGCACAATGGTATGCCATACACTGTGATGCAAAACAATACAGCATAATACGACATATAATAATAATGATAATAATAATAATAATGACAATGATAATAATAAAATAATAATAATAACAATAATAATGAATACTTACATAGCGCCTATTCTCGGCTAGAGATCAAGCTCTAAGCACTTTACAATCCACACACGTTAACACAATGGGCTGCCTACCTGGGTAGTGCCGACTGAAGAGCTGCCAGCTGGCGCTTCATTCAGTCGTTTCCCGTGTCATCCAGTCAGTATCGTTCAATATCGTTCACTCAGTTTCTTTACTTCCTTCATTCTTTCCATTTCTTACGCAGGGTGCATGCTATGCGTAACGTGTCATCCATGCCAACGGCCAAACTGGCCTTCTCTTCCGAAAGTTGGTGATGGGATTTGACCTGTGTGCAGGATGTTATGCGTGCATTCACACACGGAACCTCGGTTTACAGTCTCATTCGAAGGACAGTATGGGAAATGGAGTCAGAACCAATGTTAACTCTGAGGGGAAAATCCCCCCTGTACCGAAACGGCCCGGCGGAGATTCGAACCCGCGACCTCAGGATCACGAGTCCGGCGCTCTACCAACTGAGCTATACGGTGCAACGCAACGCAGTACAGAACAACGCAATTCAATACTGTGTAATGTGACTCAGTGCAGTACAGCAGATGAGAGAAACTGAAATAGAGTTGTAGAGGGAGATGGCATGCAGTGGGGTTAGGGTGAGCATGTAGATTGTGTTTGGACATCAACACACACACACACACACACACACACACACACACACACACACACACACACACACACACACACACACACACACACATTGACTGATTGAAACCAATTTATTGTCAGATTAACCTGTGGTTGTACTGACAATACACACACACACACACACACCACACACACACACACACACACACACACACACACACACACACACACACACACACAATTCTCACACACACACCACACACACACACACACACACACACACACACACACACACACACACACAATCTCACACACACACACACACACACACACACACACACACACACACACAATCTCACACACACACACACACACACACACACACACACACACACACACACACACACACACACACATACACACACACACACACACTGAAATTGGAAACACTTCATCAGGGTCAGATACAAAAGTGTGGACTATGTGTTGTCTGTTTTCCTCCAGTAAGAACTCACGCTCTGTCAGATGCTACAAAAGTGCAGTAGACAACGCATTAGCGTTTTGGGCCTAATCTGTATATGTGAACTGGGACCTGGCTACCTGCCAGACCCTAACGTGTGTTTTGGTTCGAGGCCACAGTTACAGTTTAGGCCCGAGTGCTGTATATTCTCTGTATATTAAGCCCAAAGCTGCACCTGGCTTTTCTCAGAAGACCAGCCAGTACCAAAACATATTCATCGCACAGTCCAGCCCTTGACCCCTACCATACCAAGGCATTTCTCATCTCCGTTTAATTGTCTTTTTCAAGTACGATCTACATGACCCTTCATTTTTTTTTTTCATCTGCTAGACTTGTCATTCCTAAAATCCTAGTGTCGTACAATGGCGTAGAAACACAAGGAGTCCATAACACATTCTGCTAATTTTGCTGACATACGGCATTGAACTAATTTATGGACCCCAAGATCCGAGACAAAATCATCTTTTTCACTTTCAAAAAAAAAAAAAATTCACAGAGCCAGGGTGATTTTCATCTGTTCAAACTTTGTTGTTACTACTTGACCGTTGCTGTGACCCTAAACTCTGACGTGTATATATTTCCAACGGTGCCCACACCACAGTTCCCGCCTCCCATCAGTTTCACATTCATAGTTCTCCAAAGCACTGTGGCCTACTTGGTGATCTGCAAAGAGAGGGAAGGGTGCCAGGGGAAGAGTGGTGAATGGAGAGAGAGAGAGAGAGAGAGAGAGAGAGAGAGAGAGAGAGAGAGAGAGAGAGAAAGCCTGGGACGGAGTTGGGTAGGGGAAGGGGCTGGGAAAGAGTTCAGGGGAAAGGTGGAGGGTGAAGGAGGGGGGACTACCCGATCGTGACCAGGAATACCATGCGCCCCTCACACTGTCGCTGTGTCGAATATCATGATGAGAACTGGCACACTGTGCTTCTGATTTCTCTCTCTCTCTCTCTCTCTCTCTCTCTCTCTCTCTCTCTCTCTCTCTCTCTCTCTCTCTCTCTCTCTCTTCTCTCTTCTCTCTGTCTCTCACTGTCTCTGTCTCTGGCCCTGACTACGTGCCAGACCCCATCGTGTGTTTCAAACACTGGTGCCCGATACTACTGTTCTCGCCTCCCATCAATTTAACATTCATGGTTCTCCAAAGGACAGTCCGCCTACTTGGCAAGCCGCAAATAGAGAGAGGGAAGGGTGCAGAGAAAGAGTGGTGAATGGAGAGAGACAGACAGAGAGAGAAGGGGGGAGGTGGGTGGGGTAGGGGAGGGATCTGGGAAAGGGTGCAGGGGAGAGGTGGGGTCGTGGGGGATGGGGTGTGGGGAGGAGGGAGGAGGCAGCGATCGTGACCAGGAGTACCATGCGCTCCTCACACCATTGCTGTGTCCAATATCATAATGAGAACTGGCACACTGTGCTTCTGATTTATGTATGTACTGTCTCTCTCTCTCTCTCTCTCTCTCTCTCTCTCTCTCTCTCTCTCTCTCTCTCTCTTCTCTGTTTTTTCTTTTTCTGTCTCTCTGTCTCTGTCTCTGGGCCCTGACTACGTACCAGACCCCATCTGTTTCATCCACTAGTGCCCGCTGCCACTGTTCCCGCCTCTCATCAATTTAACATCCATAGTTCTCTAAAGGACTGTCCGCCTACTTGGCAAGCCGCAACTAGAGAGAGGGAAGGGTGCAGGGAAAGAGTGGTGAATGGAGACAGACAGACAGAGGCGGGGGGGGGGGTAGGGGTAGGGAGCTGGGAAAGGGTTCAAGGGGGAGGTGGGGTCGTGGGGGTGGGGTGCAGGGAGGAGGGAGGACGAGAGCCATCGTGACCAAGAATATCATGCGCGCCTCACACTGTCGCTGTGTCGAATATCATGATGAGAACTGGCACACTGTGCTTCTGATTTATTTCTGTAGTCTCTCTCTCTCTCTCTCTCTCTCTCTCTCTCTCTCTCTCTCTCTCTCTCTCTCTCTCTCTCTCTCTCTCTCTCTCTCTCTCTCTCTCTCTCTCTCTCCTCTCTCTCTCTCTCTCTCTCACCCCACCCACTCTTGCCCTGATCATTTTTGTTTTCTTGTTGTTGTTGTTGGTAGTGGTGGTGGTGGTGTTTATTGGCTTCTTTTTCTTCTTCTTTTGTCAAAGTTTCTCATGCAAGCAATTGTTGCATTTTTTTCATGTGTGTTGTTTGATTTGCTTTTTACTATATATCGATTTTTTTTTCTTGCCCAGAGGGCTGGATGTAAAAAAGCATTCATGCTTAGTCCATTACCCTCTTAAAATAAAATTCGTTCGTTCGTTCGTTCGTTCGTTCGTTTCTCTCTCTCTCTCTCTCTCTCTCTCTCTCTCTCTCTCTCTCTCTCTCTCTCTCTCTATGTGTTTGGGTTTTATCTTAAATCTCTCTCTCTCTCTCTCTCTCCTCTCTCCCTCCCCCCCCCCCACACACACACACACACACACCACACACACACTAAACACACATTGGAATCACTTCTTCAGAGTCAGACACAAAAGTGTGGACTGTGTGTTGACTGTGTTTTTTTACTCCAGTAAGAACTCACACTCTGTCAGATGCTACAAGCAACTGTAAGTGCAGCAGACAACCCGTGGCGTCTTCAGCCCAATCTGTATCTGTGGACTGGAACCTGACCATATGCCCTGACCCCAAAGTCCACTGGTGCCCGCCGCCACTGTTCTCGCCTCCCATCAGTTTAACATTCATAGTTCTCTAAACGACTGTCCGCCTACTTGGTAAGCCGCAAATAGAGAGAGGGAAGCGTGCAGAGAAAGAGTGGTGAATGGAGAGAGACAGACAGAGAGAGAAGGGGGGAGGTGGGTGGGGTAGGGGAGGGATCTGGGAAAGGGTGCAGGGGAGAGGTGGGGTCGTGGGGGTGGGGTGTGGGGAGGAGGGAGGAGGCAGCGATCGTGACCAGGAATACCATGCCCCCCTCACACTGTCGCTGTGTCGATTATCATGATGAGAACTGGCACACTGTGCTTCTGATGTATGTCTGCACTCTCTCTCTCTCTCTCTCTCTCTCTCTCTCTCTCTCTCTCTCTCTCTCTTTGTTTTTTTTTTCTTTTTCTCTCTCTCTGTCTCTGTCTCTAGAACCTGACTACGTGCCAGACCCCGTCGTGTGTTTCATCCACTGGTTCCCGCTGCCACTGTTCTCGCCTCCCATCAATTTAACATTCATAGTTCTCTAAAGAACTGTCCGCCTACTTGGCAAGCTGCAAATAGAGAGAGGGAAGGGTGCAGGGAAAGAGTGGTGAATGGAGACAGACAGACAGAGAGAGAAGGGGGGAGGTGGGTGGGGTAGGGGGAGGGAGCTGGGAAAGGGTTGGGGGGGGGAGGGGGGAGGTGGGGACGTGTGGTGTGGGTGGGGGGTGGGGGGAGAAGGGAGGACTAGCCGATCGTGACCAGGAATACCAAACGCTCCTGACACTGTCGCTGTGTCGATATTCATACTGAGAACTGTGCTTCTGATTTATTTCTCTCTCCATGAGAGAGAGAGAGAAAGAGAGAGAGAGAGAGAGTGCGTGTGGTGTTTCTCTCTCTCTCTCTCTCTCTCTCTCTCTCTCTCTCTCTCTCTCTCTCTCTCTCCCTCCCTCACACATACACACACACACACACACACACACACACACACACACACACACACACACACACACACACACACACCAATTTATCTGACCGCTGGGCGGTGATACTGGTCCTCGATGAAAAAAAAGAAAATGTAAATAAAAGCAAAATCAACGGACAAAAAAAAAAAAAAATCCAAATCTAGTGAAGTTCATGGCTGAACGAACGAGCCTTTTGTGGCCTCTCCACACAAACCCCTCAGACTGCCAGTAGATCACCTCCTTTCCCGTCCGTACCCTCTGCACATGAATATTTATATTCTAGGCGGAGGGGTGGGGGAAGGGAGAGAGGGTAGGAGTAACAGGATGTGTGGGTGGAAGGAGAAGAGGAGAGGCTTGCAAAGCAGGGGAAAAGGGGGGGGGGGGGACTTTTTGGTTAGAGAATAAACTGGAATAAAGAGAATGACTGCCGGCAAAAGCTGAAGTAATAAAAGACAACTTGAGTGTCGAGTCTGCCCCCACAAATGGAGCTAACAAAATTACAATGTGAAGGCAAACCAAACCAAACCACACCAAACCACACCAGACCACACCACACTACACTACACCAAACCAAACCAAACCAAACTAAACTAAACTAAACCAAACCAAACCAAAAGAAAACAAACCAGGACAAACCAAACCAAACCAAAGCAAATCAAAATAAACCAGACCAAAATAAATCAAACCAAAATAAACCAAGCCAAACCAAACCAAACCGAAACAAACCAAAACAAACCTAAAAGCTGAAGACCAAAAGTGACTTAGTTGAGAGGAAGTGTGTTATTGCAGCTGATGAGTAGAAAAGGTGACGCGAGTTATGTTCTCTTGGACACGTACCTGGATGTTAGAATACAGATCATTTAAAAGCCCTCATTGGTGAGGGTTTAGAAATGAAGGACCCGCACAGGATGGAACACATGCCGATTTGTAGGAATAAAACTTAACAGGAAGAAAACAATAATAAGTAAATAATATTTGTAATGAATTCAAAACAAAGTCAAATTTTACCATTAGAGATCAGCGTTGATCGAGTAAACAAAACAAACATAATAATATTTGTGATGAATTCAAAACAAAGTCCAATTCAACAATTAGAGATCAGCGTTAAATAATAAACAGCAGAACAAAGAATAGAATAATAAATACACTTTTTAAAGGGGAAGTGGGGGGGGGGGGGAGCTGAACAGGAACATGTCCTTGAAGATACTGAAGATAAGAGGTGTGTGCGTGCGTGTGTGTGTGTGCATGTGTGTGTGTGTGGGGGGGGGGGGTGAAAGGAGAGGGGTGGGGGGCAGAGGGAGGCTTGTCTGTTGATTAAAGTCACAGTTGTTTGTATGATGGTAGAAGTGCGGAGTGCCTGGTATGGTGGTATGTGTCAGGTTTTGCCTCAGACGAACAATTATTATTATTATTATTATTATTATTATTATTATCCCCTGGCCGTACTGTGAGAAATCTTTCCGGTCGCAGATCGGCCTGACCAGCCATCTACGCACTCGCCCCCGATCCCAGGATGACTAGATGGTCTTCGTCGTCTCGACGGACAACAAACACATTATTATTATCATTAGTAGTAGTAGTAGTAGTAGTAGTAGTAGTAGTATATTGTTGTTGTTGTTGTTGTTATTGTTGTTATTATTATCATCATCATCATTATTATTATTATTATTATTGTTGTTGTTGTTGTTGTTGTTGTATTTCTTGTTGTTTTGGTTGTTGTTATTTTATTGTTGTTGTTGTTGATGTTGTTTTAACCCATGTTGTCTCTCCGTCAACCTCGGTTCCATTCCGTAGTTTGAGTCGTTCACCCAAGGCCAAAGTCCGCGCCCCGTTCAGAGAGAAAAGTGACCGCCTGTGCGTCCTTCATTTTCCTTGTCTTGGATGCTATTCCTCTTGCCTGAAGAAGGCCAAATAGGTCGAAACGCGTCATGTTTTATGTTCTGATTTGTTTGTCCTTTCGTTTGGCAATGCAGTATAACTGTTTCTGTTTTAATTTACAATAAAAAGTAATAATAATTATAATTAAAGTTAAACAGACGAGAGGAATAAGGCGTCCATACTCTAAGCATGTCGTTGTCTACAAAGATGTTTATTAACCATGCTGCACATATTATAAAGCACAGGATACAGAATACAGTCCACGTCCAGCCCTAAACCACCTCCAATCAAAAACAAGATGCAAAGCATATAAACGTACTCCCAGTTTATCTTGAATACGCTTGAGATATTCCATAAAGAGGAAAAACTGTTTTGGCCTGTTATAGCCGTTAGTAACGGCTTTTCTGGTAAACATCGGGCATGATCCGTGACCCACAATGAATACACCTTCAAATTTTCAGAACGATCGGCCAAGTACTTTCTGAGATATTCCATAAAGAAGGAAAACCGTTATGGGCCGTTACGGCCGTTAGTAACGGCTATAACAGTAACATAACACATCGGGCATCACCCGTGACCCATAATGAACATACCTACAAATGTTCAGAAAGATCGGCCAAGTACCTTCTGAGATATTCCATAAAAAAAGAAAAACCATTATGGGCTGTTATAGCCGATTAGTAACGGCTATAACGATAAAATAAAACATCGGGCATCATCCGTGACTCATAATGAACATGCCTACAAATTTTCAGAGAGATTGGCCAAGTACTTTCTGAGATATTCCATAAAGAAGGAAAACCGTTATGGGCCGTTATGGCCGTTAGTAACGACTATAACGGTAAAATAACACATCGGGCAGCATCCTTAACCCATAATGAACATACCTACAAATTTTCAGAAAGATCAACCCAGTAGTTTTGTCTGGAGCGAGTGGAACACATTTTGACCACGGACGGACACACACACACACGCTCACAAACAGCATTTCTTCGTTCCCTTTGTAAAGTACTCCTTGTTCTATAGGAACTGGGAGTACAACAACAAGCTCACTCAGACAGGTCAGGCAAAATCAAAATATTAAATTCACGGCAGGAAGCTGAAACTCAAAACGAACGAGGCTTTCAGGGATTTACGGCATAAAAGACCGGATACAAAAACAACCCTTCGGTTTAGCCTGTGGTTTTCTCTTTAAGGGGGAAATCTGTGGGTAGATGTTTATCAAACGCCATGCCACTGGGGCAGTCCGATTACCAATTGAAAGGAGATTTCAGGGGAGGCAAGAAAAGAAAATGTCCCACCAGCTCCTCGTCGTCGTCTGCTTCGCTTTTGGCCTCCTATTGTGTTGCCTCCCTTGATGGGCCCTCTTCCTTTTGTGCTGTAATCGTCTCCCCTGGCTTCAAAAGAAACAGAGAGAGAGAGAGAGAGAGAGAGAGAGAGAGAGTTGGTAAAATGAGAGAATGTTCACTCCCGCTTTTCAAAAAGAAGAAAAAAAAAGAAGAAAAGGGCATGGTGACATTTAAAGGCGGGAGCTTCTCTCTGTCTCTCTTTTTGTCTGTCTGTTTGTCTGTTTGTCTCTTCTCTCTCTCTCTCTCTCTCTCTCTCTCTCTCTCTCTCTCTCTCTCTCTCTCTCTCTCTCCCCTGCACACACACTGCGCACGCGTATCTATCTATTTTTTTAATCTTTTAATGGTTTATTGACCTATCTATCTATCTATCTATCTGTCTTTCTGTCTGTCTGTCTATCTATCTATCTATCTATCTATTTTTTTAAATCTACTAATTGTTTATTTACCTATCTACCTACTGTCTTTCTATCTATCTATCTATGTATCTATCTGTCTATCTATATATCGATCTATTCATCCATACACCTGTTCATCCATCTCTCGATCAATCGATCTTTTCCTCTCTCTCTCTCTCTCTCTCTCTCTCTCTCTCTCTCTCTCTCTCTCTCTCTCTCTCTCTCTCATTTTTCTATTCCCACGTTGTTGATAAAAAGGGTGCAAAAGGAGCCGGGGAACATGAGTGACCCGTTCCTGACAAATTATGTCGTCATTTGTCATGGCGAACACTACATCTAATACTTGTTGTTATATCCTATGGCTAACACTACATCTGGCACTGTTGTTATACCTCATGCTACAAACATCTACATTGTATACCTCATGGCTAACACAACATCTAACACTTGTTATACCTCATGGCTAACACAACATCTAACACTTGTTATACCTCATGGCTAACACTACATCTAACACTTGTTATACCTCATGGCTAACACTACATCTAACACTTGTTGTTATATCTCATAACTAACACTACATCTAACACTTGTTGTTATACCTCATGGCTAACACTACATCTAATACTTTTGATTACACACTGTTGTAATACTGTTATGACTGTTTTGTCTTACCTGCTACAAGACGTACTGCACAGCGACAGTACAATGCTACCACACGAAGCACGACACGAAGCTACGATCCGACACACACGTTACATGCGTAGCGACGAAGAAACACCACACCACCACCACCACAACAACACAACAGACAGCACAAGCAACACAGCAGCACACGAACACACACACTACACACCACCACGAGACCGCAGCACAGCACACACACACAAAACCCCACACACACACACACACACACACACACACACACACACAACAAAACACACACAAGACGGACAGAGAGAGGGGGGAGAGAGAGATAGACAGAACGAACTAAAACGTGTTTTGTTTCATAATAAGCTTACATTTTCACACCAGAGAAAGAGAAAGCAAAGATGACAGAGAGAGGGGGGAGAGAGAGTAGACAGAACGAGACCTGAAGAAGTTTGAGAGAGGAAAGAAAAGACAGCACAGAGACGAGAGAGAGAGAGAGAGAAGAAGAAGAGGACGAACAGAGACACAGACAACAGAAGAGACGACAGAGACAGAAGAGACAACGAGACAGCAGACAAAGACAAGACAGACAGACAGACTAGACAGACGACGACGGACAGCCAGCCAGTCAGACAAACAGACAGATGGACGAATATAATGACACACAGACATACAGACAGACAGACAGACAGGCAGACAAAGACAGAGACAGACAGACCGTCAGTCAGTCTGACAGATGGATGGACGGACAGACAGACCAGCAGACAGACAGAGACAGACGTACACACAGAGGCAGACAGACAGACAGATGGACAGACAGACAGACAGATGGACAGACAGACAGACTATGTTTATGAATTGGGACCAACAGGACAGCCGAGCAGGTGAAAGGTATTGTATCGCCTGTCTGGCCGTGGCTTCAGTCACCACAGGGGGGTGGGGGCGGGGGAGAGAGAGAGAGATAACAGGTGCGATGAAGGGGGGGGGGGAGAGGGTAGGGTGGGGGAGAGGTCGAGTGGAAGGGGAAGGGGGGAGGGGGAGAAGGAAGGAAAGGGAGCAAGAAGAGAACCCGAGGCGAGGACAGGGGAAAGGGGGGGGGGGGGGC
>CM065738.1:50211656-50219156 GCA_033310375.1 Conus canariensis | reverse complement strand
CGAAAACGGTCGAGTCGCTCCCAGCGAGTTCGAGAGATTAGCTCCCTTGTAGGTTTCTGTGCATCGTCTATACCATTCAGCTGTTATGGTTGTCCTTGCACCAGAAATAGATACGTGCTGTGTGTGATTGGTACACGAAACGGTCGGTATTCTCATTGCCCGTGCACTCTTATCTCGGGTGGATCGAGGGATGTGATGACTGCATGAGAATAAAAGAAACAAATAAACGAATAAAAGGAGTATTCGCACGAGCTCCCGTGTTGTGTGTGTGTGTGTGTGTGTGTGTGTGTGTGTGTGTGTGTGTGTGTGGTGAATTTGAGCGTGTGTGTGCCCTTGTGTGCTCATCAGTGTGTGTTTGGGTATGCGCGCGCGCGCGCGCGCGCGCGGTGTGTGTGTGTGTGTGTGTGTGTGTCTGTGTGTTGTGTGTTGTGTGTTGTGTGTGTGTGTGTAGAGGGAGGTATGCGAGGGCCGGGGTGGGGAGAGATAGTGAGTATGTGTACGTTTGTTTGTATGATAGAAACACACTGATGGACAGACAGACACACAGAGAGTGGTGGGGGGAGTAGGGGGCGAAACAGACAGACAGACAGACAGACAGAAGGTACCTAGACAAAAAAAAAGCGACTACCAGCCACAGTGGCCCGGTGGTCAGCGTCACGAGCTGAGGGCCGAGAGATCGAGGGGTCGAGTCCCATCAGAGCCAAATACTGGCTGGATCTTTTTTTCTTTTTTTTTCAACTTCGGCTCCTCCAACCTCGGGTGGTTGAATAAGCTGTAGCCTCGATGGGAAGACCAGAGCCATTCAGCTGACCTTCATCCGTTTAACGATTGCATTCCTGACCTAGCTGTTCCAATAACTGATCAACACTACAGGTGTCTGTCGCGCAAGATAGACGCCGGGATATTACGATCTTCTTCTTCTGAGTACGCAGGCTGATACTCCTGCGGCACCCCCTGTACAGAAAGGCAAAGATTAATCCCATCTACCCAACAAACGGAGTGCAGTTTTGTGTGTATGACCGGTTTTTTTTTTATGCCGCCATTAAGGCAGCCATACTCCAACTTCGGAGAAGGTGCATGCTATGTGTAACGTGTCATCCATATCAACGGCCAAACTGGCCTACTCTTCCGAAAGTTGGTGATGGGATTTGACGTGTGTGCAGGATGTTATATGTGCGTTCACACACGGAACCTCGGTTTATAGTCTCATTCGAAGGACTCTGTGGGAAATGGAGTCACAACCAATGCTAACTCCGAGGGAAAAGTCCCCCTGTACCGAAACGGCCCGGGGGAGATTCGAACCCGCAACCCCAAGATTACGAGTCCGGTGCTCTACCAACTGAGCTATTCCGACCCCCGGGATATTACGATGAAAGTAAGAGCAGAGTATAGATTTGTCATGTATGTCAGAACAAAATGGAACTGCGTCGCGTCATCTTCAATGTCCTCAAAAATCCTCATGAGCGAGTTGTATCCCCACCAGCCTGTCGTGGCACCGTGGTTAACGTTGTGGACTCCGGGCTGGGAGATCGTGGGGTTCGATTCCCATTAGAGACATTGATGTGTGTGTGTGTGTGTGTGTGTGTGTGTGTGTGTGTGTGTGTGTGTGTGTGTGTGTGTGTGTGTGTGTGTGTGTTCTGTCCCGACCGGCTCTTACCCACACTTGAATTTTCTGCAGGCTCTACTGGTCATTGTGGAATCACACCAGTCATGGTTCATCCCGGTGTGTGTCTCCGAGAGCGTTGCTCTAATTCCCTGACCAACACTGCAGGTGTTTGTATCTCTCGGGCCTGGTTGACGTTCCGATATGGCATGAAACTAATGCGTGGAGTACAGCTCTTGTCATGCAGTCCCAGAACCAGAAGGGAACTCCGTAGCATCATTTTCTTCATCCTCATTCTCATCCCCGTCGATCAGCAATTAAAAGAAAAAAAAGTTCAAATTTTGAGGCCTTTCATGTTCTGCTCTCCGTTTTGATTCCCTCTGCATGTGTCTGCCCTTAGTGACATTCGTGTCGAGATCGCTGGTATAGACAAGATCATGGGGACTGTCGTCAGACGGACATGCTGGGCGCCCTCTGGAGAGAGAGAGAGAGAGAGAGAGAGAGAGAGAGAGAGAGAGGGGGAGGAGAAGGAGCTCACGCATACTGTCTGCGCGACTATTATTGTCGTCAGCAGGGGGCTTAGTAGGAAGTGTCATCCATTTGTCAGATCGGAGCAGGCGTCACTGAACACCACCGAAGTGACTCGGTGGAGGCAGTGCAGTGTCTCCTCTTGTGGGGTGGGGGGTGGGGGGGTGGAGGTCGCCTCATGGCGACAGGACATTGACTGCTCTCTCTGGATCGCCAGTGTCGAGGCTGTGGCGGAACAAGATTTTCTTTAAAAAAAAAAAAAAAAAAGAAAGAAAGAAAAGAAAAGAAAAAAAAAAAACATCGAGGGCAACATCAGAACAGATGTTACATGTCACAAGTAACTTAATTCCAGTCATTCTAGTCTTCAATTGTCAACTTCAAACGATGAAATTTCTCATAGGCTTTTTTATAGTCTGGTCGACAAGAAAACGTGTTTAGTACTTTCAGCACAGTAAATAAGTTCCAACTTACGAGGACTTTAACACAATTATAATTTAAGGCTGCTGGGGCCATAGAAACTCACGCCTCACGTCTCACGTCTCATGCTTCACGACTCACGCGTGAATAGAAAAATGAACAGACGTGGTCTGTCTTGCGTGGGGTCATACAACGCCACTCACGCTTCGCGCTTCATGGTTCACGGTTCACGCGTAAGGGGAGAAGTGGGACTGCTCACTTTTTTTTCGATGCGTGAGGTTCAAGTTCCTGGTTACCATTGGCCAGTTCAATAATGGATGAATACAAAGAAAAATGAATCGAGTTCGTTCCGGGCAAGGCCCCTCCTCTGGAATCCTCGTGTGCCTGACTACAAGGACTCCCTGCCTGCAACAGCAGCAGAGGCTGCCTCCTTGGTATTATTCAAGACAGAGCTCAACAAAATCCCAGCTTAGGCCCCTCCCCAACTAGCCTCGTGGTAAATGAAGGATAGGTTGGGCCAGTCCAGGGTCAGTCCTCTACCTGTTACCATACAGTGTTCCTGAAGGAGGCAACTTGCATCAAGTGAACACTAGGGGGGGGGGGGGGGGGGGAGGGGGGGTTGCTACGATTACTGGATAAGCTTCTCCAGATACCAGGTTAGGCTAGTTGGGTGCCCCCCCCCCCCCCCCCCCCCTCTTTCCGCAACACGCTGTCCTGGAGCTGAACCCAGGGGTATGCAGTTGGGGCGCTGAGGTTGTTTTAGATCCTCTGCTGTCTTTTTGTTGCCCTATCAGACCCATTTTTCTGTTCATCTTACGCCTCTGCGCACACAGGTCAACAATAGTCAACAATGACACTGACCTTCCAAACTGAAGACTGAAGACAAAGATCAAAGAGCACAAGTTTGGGAAGACCTGGCCAAGATTCTGACTGCACCCAGAGGTAACTTTTAACCGATTTATTTTTCTATTTATTGTAATTCATAGCCCAGTCAACCAATAGGTGGCAGCCCTATCTCAGGGCTTGTACACATGTACAGATTAATATCAAAGTTTGTAATGTCAACACAACAAAGTTCAGTACAACTTGTCTTTTCCATGTCTTTCAATCGGTCTCTGCAATGACATTTCAACACAAAACTGACGCTTGAGTAGCGTGGCGTGAGCTCCTGTGGCCCAGAGCATGAAATGCGAGACGTGAAGCATGAGTTGTGAGACGTGAAGCATGAGTTGTGAGACGTGAAGCATGAGTTGTGAGACGTGAAGCATGAGTTGTGAGACGCGAAGCATGAGGCGTGAGACGTGAAGCATGAGGCGTGAGACATGAAGCATGAGGCGTGGACGTGAAGCATGAGTTGTGAGACGTGAAGCATGAGTTGTGAGACGCGAAGCATGAGTTGTGAGACGCGAAGCATGATGAGTTGTGAGACGTGAAGCATGAGGCATGAGACGTGAAGCATGAGGCGTGAGACGCAAGGCATGAGTTTCTATGGCCCGGCAGCCTAAGTGGTAAACATTTGAGTCTTATGATAGTCCTGTACATTTACAGATGTGGCACTGAACTCTAATGGTTTTCTTTCATAGCCCTGCTGATTATGTTAATGATTAATAATAGGAGTATTTTTTTTCATCCTCTTTTCACAACTCTACCAGCGTTTATTATCACAGATAGCACCACAGTATAGGACATCCATCAAAATCGTTGGCTTGAGAGAGAGAGAGAGAGAGAGAGAGAGAGAGAGAGAGAGAGAAGAGAGAGAGCAGAGACAGAGACAGACAGACAGACAGACAGACAGACAGAGACAGACAGAGCAACAGAACAGTAGAAAACGTGTTTAGTACTTTCAGACAGACAGAAGAGAGAGATGATATTTCTAACAGCCCTTCCGAACGCAAAGGGTGTATCAAGCTAGAAATGATGGGGTTGCAAAGTAAAGCCTCACATTAACACGCTTCGACGTTCTTGTCAATAGCACCTTGAACACACACAAAAACCGCGCCAAAACGGCGTCAGTCACGGCTTACCACACCTCCTTCACAAAAGAGCAGCAGCGGCATGACCGGAAAACGTCGGACCAGTCCAGCGTGTAACACAACACGCACTGTAGTCAGGCTTCAAGTGTGTGGTGGTGTAACTCCAAACCGCCGTACGATTTCCGTCCACACCTTCGCATTGTTCCTGTCTGTTGTCAGCAATCGGTGTGCTGTGTGGCATTATACCCTGCTTCCAACTTCCTCCCCTCAGTCCCCGGCATTTAAGGTCAACACTGGGACTGTTCAGAGCGAAGTTAGCAAACACACGGTCGGGCAGCTCTTCGACTCGGCTACCGTTCAGAAATTAGCTGGACTTCTCGACTTTCAATCACTCCGGTTCCGATGGTTCTGGCTCTGGGGAGGTTCTATGGTAACCCTGTCTGCTGAAAGTCCACAGGGGAAGTAAGGCTTAGTGATAAACCTGGAGTTGTCGGGCCTGGGACCAATGGAGCCTGTGTTTGAGATTTTTTTTTTTAAAAAAGGTTGACAGGGGATGTGGTTTCTCTTGTTCCTTTTGTTTAAATGCTGTTATAAAACATGCTGATTGCTCAACGCCGTCTGTGTGTCTGAGAAGGAGTTGTTAGTCTGTTGACGAAAAGGATAAATGGTCTGTAAAGAGATTTAGGCGATTTTGAGGATGATTTTTTTTTTAATATGTTTAACTTCTGTAACGACCGGTTTGAAAGAATGTAGAGTTCCCGCCGTTTGTGGTTCGTGGATTTTGCATGAGCATGGCTACTGGAAATGAGATGTTAATGTGCTGTAGAATTTAACAGGATTTTTGCAACACACACACACACACACACACACACACACACACACACACACACACACACACACACACACAACAACACAACACATACACACACACAATATGATTTGAGATTATCAATGGGACGTTTAAATAACAAAATCGATTGTACTGTAGGTTGGTGATTTTTTGCAGAGGTTGCATTATCATTGTGTTATTATTTAACTCTTGACTTTCTTCTGTAGTAGTAGTAGTAATAGTAGTAGTAGTAGTAGTAGTGGTGGTGGGTGGTGGTGGTGGTGGTGGTGGTGGTGGCGGTAGTAGTAGTAGTAACAGTAGTATTATATTGTCATTGTTCTTGTTCTTGTTATTATTGATTTTGTTGTTGTTATCATTAATACCAAAGTCTTGAAATTGTTTTTTGTTTTGGGGTTTGTTTGTTTTTCTCATTTTGTGAGCTCAGTTTTTCTCTGTATTTTTCCATTCCTACTGACCACATCTAACAGTCAAGGTCAAGTCAAGTCAAGTCAAGAACACGTTATTATCTCCAAAGAGAAATTAGGCGTGGGCATAAAAACAACAAATCACAAATCACGTATCACACCCACCCATCCACCCACCCACCCACTCGCACACACAGAATAACACACACACAGAATAACACACACACACACACACACACACACACACACACACACACACACACACACATACACAGATATAGATATAGGTTATATATATATATTTTTTTTTTTTTTTTTTGTTTTTTTTTTTTGTTAAAAAATATTTTAAAAATGAAGTAGTAAAATCTACAAGCTTGTTTCAAGCCTTGCTATCATCAGGCAAGGCTTGAAACAAGCTTGTAGATTTTACTACTTCATTTTTTAAAATATTTTTTTAACAGATGTTGCTCCCCAAGGGGTTGAGCACCTTCAGATTTTTTAAGGACTTTTTTATATTGTTCATAATACCCAACACACACACACACACACACACACACACACACACACACACACACAAGCTTTCTGAACTGGATCTTATCGAACGTTTAGTGATGATTCAGGAGTTTGATGGAATTGGGAACAAAACTGTTGTTAGTTCTATTTTTGAATTTTGGAATTTGGAATCTTCGTCCAGAGGGTAGAACAGTGTAGTTTTTATGAAAGAACATGAGAACTGTCGGCAGCAATGTTCACAGCGTTTTGTGTGACTCAACATTCATACAATTTATCTAGCTGTTCTGGATTTTTGCCGATAATCTGTCCACGTGTCTTCACCACTCTGTTTAAAATGTTTTGGTTTTTCACGCAAAGATTTCCAGACCAGCATAAAAAGCCAAAAGGACAACACTGATTCTACTAAACAACGATGAAACATATTAATTAAGGTGTCCTAGAGCTAAAAGAGCCAGCTCTTTCAATACTCTCCGCTCCTCAGCACATAGCAACTGCACCACTCCATCGGCTGAGTTACCACCCTTCACTTTGTTTCTGTGCATTTTTTTTTTTTTTTTTTTTTTTTTTTGTGGTCATTTTATTAGTCAAAGTCTTAAAGTCGAATCGCGTGGTATCAGTCCTGTCATTCTGTTTTTTTTTGTTTTGTTTGTTTTTTTGTTGTTCTTGTTGTTGTTGTTTGTTTTGTTTTTTTGGGGGTGGATGGGGTTTTTTTGTTTTGTTTTGTTTGTTTTCTGTGTACGCAGGCTGATACTCCTGCGGACACTCCCTGTATAGACAGGCAAGGAGTAATCCCATCTACCCAACAAAGGGAGTGGAGTTTTGTGTGTATGACCTTTTTTTGTATCCCGCCATTAATTAAGGCAGCCATACTCCATCTTCGGGGAAGGTGCATGCTATGTGTAACGTGTCATCTATACCAACGGCCAAACTGGCCTTCTCTTCCGAAAGGTTTGTGATGAGATTTGACGTGTGTGCAAGATGTTATGCGTGCGTTCACACACGGAACCTTGGTTTTGTAGTCTCATTCGAAGAACTGTATGTGAAATGGAGCCAGAACTATTGTTAACTCAGAGGGGAAAAAATCCCCCTGTACGGAAACGGCCTGGCGGCGATTCGAACCCCCAACCCCAGGATCACCAAGATTACGAGTCTGGCGCTCTGCCACTGAGCTATTCCGGCACCCGGAGGTGTTGTTGTTGTTGTTGTTTTTCC
>CM065738.1:50194156-50196656 GCA_033310375.1 Conus canariensis | reverse complement strand
ATGCGCGCGCCACGACTACAGGGCAGAATCTCCTCCCGTGCGTTGCCTCCTAGCGGCCTGACGTGGACTACTCCACCTGGAATGCCGGTGCCGGAAGATGCGACGGAACGACCCTACGTGTGTGTGTGTGGGGGGGGGGGGGGGGGGGAGGGGGAGGAGGACGGGAAGGGGGGGGGGGAGTCAGAAGAAGAGATGTGGGGCTGATACCAGTGAGACAGCACGGAAGTTGGGGCGAAAGTTATATACGTGAGGGGATGCTAGAAGGTGGTGTCTCTTGAACGTCCTTGACCCTGTTGTCTGTGAGAGAGAGAGAGAGAGAGAGAGAGAGAGAGAGAGAGAGGAGAGAGAGAGAGAGAGCAGGCCTCTTGAGGCGTGCTCTGGAGAACAGGGAATCTCTGGCAGAGCCTGTCCATTCTCGTATAACCTGGTGTAAGTTGAGGAAATGTGGTGCCTCCTTAACAACTGGAGCAGAGGATCTCCACAAGCTTTGTGTTGATGCTGTAAATTCTGCACGGAGCATCATTCACTGTGATGTGCCGGATCTTGATCATCAGCAAGAATGCTGAAGGTGTGGTCATGCACGTGGCTGTTACCTTTACCATTCAGCAGTATGCGATGTGGTTCTTTCCTATAGATTGAAGTCAGTGTTGTGTTCTGCCTGGTTGGGACGAAAGATAAACATACGTGGGGATGCTACAATGTGGTGTCTCTTCAACGTCCTTGACCTTGCTGTCTGAGAGAACAGGCCTCTTGAGGTCAGAGGTCGCTCCTTCCCCAGGGAAAATGAAGGAATGACGTCAGTTGTCATGTGACAGACGGTGGGACTTGTGATGAGTCAAAGTGTGTACATGACGCACGGGAACATTACTGAGTTGGAAACATATCTGATTCTTTCTATTGCATTACCTGACGAAGCTCTAAACACACTGTAATCTATGTATTCATGACGTTCGACTTTTTCTTTCATTTTGGATTTTGGTGATAAGAATTTAAAGATTCCAGAAATTTGCATGCAGCTCGCAGAAAAAAAAAAATCTGTATTTGAACATTTCAACCGCAATTTCTGAATCAAATGTAGGTAGTGGACAGCAAACCTCCCTATGTCTACGCCATTCAGTTTCAAGTTTATGGCAATTATATCTACACCCACTTAGTGTGAACACATGGGTACCCCATAACTGTGATATCATTTTTTTTTTCTAAAGCTGGGCTTGAAATAAACATTTACAGCTATTTTCAAGAGCATCAAGCCATTCATTGTGGTATTTTTATCGATGTGAAACAGTAATATTTTCACAAACCAGAGACTTTGATTGAAAACTTTGAGTATTCCATGCACAGATAAATCCATTTTCAGTCCTAAGATTTTGTATGTGACGAATTTACAGCATAGAGTAAAAACCTTTCATATGAAAATCGTACGAAATTTGATATAGGTAAGTGAAATATTTCACTAAACTCTCATCAGGTAATACACTACATCAAAATGTTGTTATTCTGGAATTAACTTAAACGAAAACTGGATAGATCCAATTTTTAATATAGATCATGTAAATTACAGTACTCGTGCAATAAAAAGATAGTTCATACACATACTTTGCAACGGTCAAGAACACCAGTATCTTTATAACCTTTTTGTCACAACCATAGAGTAACGCAGGCACAACGCATACCTTGCAAAAGAGCAGTATGGATGTGGCGGAGGGGGAATTCTTCGTTCCTACCTGCTTGTAATAATGGAAACAGCTTTTTGGGCTCTATCACAATCAACCTTTTTACCTTAAAAAATGTTCAATCCCATGACATTCAAATTTTAAGCATATGAACGTATTTACAATTTCAAGCTGATTATGACGATTTTTAAAAAAGTCTCTTGGCTTTTTCGGCCGCCAAACACAATAATTTTAGAAGCCTCTAATGCCTTGAGTCAGACAGCAAAATGATCGGATCTGCGCGGAGCAAACTGAGTAACTTAACATAAGAACTGAAATCAAAATGTCAAAGGAATTTGCAGTAATGTTCAAAGGTGTACAACTATGCTCTGTCAAATGCTGTTCAAGATCATTCATAAGCAAAGCAAATGCCTGTGTAAGTACCCCTCAAAACTCAAACATTTGTCCATTGGCAAAGACACAGGACTTTACTGTTTAATCTTTTTCTCGTAAGAAACGAAGGTGCATATTTAATATTGCAGGACATACTTTTAGTCAGACAAAGTCATTATAACAGCCACACCCCCAGAATACTGATAATGCCGTGTGTTTTAAAACAATAACCGTGTTTACGAAATATTTCGATTTTTTTTTAAAAAAGGGGGGACGTCATGTTATCGGTTTTTGACTCAAGAAAAAAAAAACTGAACATCCAACTGTTTGATGTCATTAGATTAATGAAGCTGTCATATTTCATACAATGTCGTTGTCCTGACACTTTCAAACATTGAGGAGTCCACTTTTTCAGGGATATAATGTGTACGCTGTACATACGCTGTACAAAGGAC
>CM065738.1:50186656-50189156 GCA_033310375.1 Conus canariensis | reverse complement strand
CTGGCTAGTTGGTTGGCTGGCTGGCTGGCTGGCTGTCTTTCTGTCTGTCTGACTGTCTGTCTGTCCGACTGTCTGTCCGCCTGTCTGTTCGTCTGTCCGTCAGTCCATCCGTCTGTCTGTGTATCTGTCTCTCTGTCTGTCTGTCAGCCTGTCTGACTGTCTGTATGTATCTGGGGTTCTCCGTGACAGGAGAGTGATCGACAGAATTTTGCGAGAGAGCAACACCAGGTTTGGTGGTGTCAGTTTGACAAACAAGCGTCACGTGCACATTGCAGAAGACAGCACAGTTTCCTCTTTCGTGCTGTCCAGACTACTTATAGCTACGTGTCAGAGTTCAGAGGACACCATGTACCAGTCGCAGCTTGTTACTACTATTTATGGGCGGAAAAGAAACATGCTATTGGTGAATAATGAGTAAATATTGTCTTTCTCGGCTTCAGCCGCTTAAAGACAAAATTGACTTAAGTTCAAATCTTTGCCAAGTCATTTCTATGATGACGGAAGGGTTGTTGGCCTGCGCTTGTTTTCCCCCACTATTCCATTGTTCGTCTCTGTATTTGTCTGACTTTATTCAAGTTTAAAAGGCTGTGCCAGTCTTGAATAAAAGTTACTCTGAGTTAGGTTTTCTTATTGGAGCAAGAGCTACCCTACTTGTTTATTGTTTACTATGTTGATGTTGGATATGAAGCGGGATTAAAACTGAAAAAAAAATGTGTGATTGGGAACTTGGTAGTTGAAACATCCATCATCGTCTTTGTATCTCCTCTCGTCTCTTCTTCTTTATTTATTTATCTATTTATTGATTGATCGGTTGGTTTTGATGATTGATTGATTGATTGATTGATTGATTGATTGATGTGTTTCTTCTTTTATTTATTTATTTATCTGTATATTTATCCATTTTTAATTATTTCTGTATATGTGTGTATCAGGTTATGAGATTTCGCGGAATTCTGTCAACTCTCCTGCGATTGATGTCTGATATGCCTGTGATTCTCCTGTCAAGCTACACTCTGCAATCAATGAAAGTGTAGTGGAGAGAGAGAGAGAGAGAGAGAGAGAGAGAGAGAGAGAGAGAGAGAGAGAGAGAGAGGAGAGAGAGAGAGAGAGAGATTGATGTTTGTTTGTGTTTGCCTTGCTGGCTCCTTCACCTTTGTTGTGGGAAGTTTTCAGACATTTTTTTTTTTCTCTCGGCAAATTTTACCTGATGCCAGCTTTTTGTCGTTTTTTTTTTTTTTTTTTTTTATCATTATAATGTGACAGCTATAGGTACCGATATTATGCACATTGTTCACAGTGAACACTGACTATGCCTTCTGCAGTGTCTCCGTGTCCATGGGGCCGGCCTTTGGGAATAGATTTTGGTGATTTAATTTTTTTTCCGGTGGGATGGGGGGGGGGGGGGGGGGGAGGAGGAGGAGGAGGAGGGGGGGAGGAAATGTGCAGGTTATGGTTTGTTTCTTTGGGTTTGTTTGTTTGTTCGTTTGAGGTTGTTGTTTTTTTATAGTACGAGTGACGTTTGTTTATTTGTATTTGTTTGGGTTTGTTTGTTTGGATTTCTTTTTTTTTTTTTCTTTTTTTTTTTTTTTTTTGAATAGTAGGAGTGAAATTTAGAAAGAGAAGGGGGTTAGTTACCGCCAAGGACACAGACAAAGTACAGGACAAAACACAATGCATTTTGACCCCTTGGGTCTTCTTCAGGCCAAAAAAAGTTTTGTTTTTGCCTGAAGAAGACCCAAGAGGTCGAAATGCATTGTGTTTTGTCCTGTACTCTGTTTGTCTGTGTCCTTGGCGGTAACTAACCAAAACCCCCCCCCCCCCCCTTTCTAAATTTTGCTTCATTTTCCCCCCTCAGTCACTCCGTTTTGACACTAGTAGGAGTGAAATATTCAAGAGAACAATTGGCGCTTTAAACATGGCGACTCCTCCGCCAACAGGAGAGCCGGAAGTTTAGCTACACCGTTGTTCGGGTTTCACTGGGGTGGGGGAGGTGGGGGTGGTTTAGGGGGGAAGGGGGGGTGACTGCAGACAGAAGTTGAAACAAGAGCAAAAACAGAATTACAGAGCCGCCAAACGAGGGCGCAAACCAAACGTAACGCGTTTCGACCTGTTGAGTCTTCTTGAGTCAGACAGGATAAATGACGTTCAACACAATGAAAACAAGGGATGAACAGACAGTCACGTATCTCTTGTCACAATGTTGTTCATTGATCTGAATAGGTGCACGTTGCCTTTATTGTTGTCTCTCTCTCTCTCTCTCTCTCTCTCTCTCTCTCTCTCTCTCTTCTCTCTCTCCTCTCTCTCTCTCTCTCTCTCTCTCTCTCTCTCTCTCTCTCTCTCTCTCTCTCTCTCTCTCTTCTCTCTCTCTCTCTCTCTCTCTCTTGCTCTCTCTCTCTCTCCTCTGCGGACAGTCCTGAAAAGACTGTGCGTGATATGTGGGCTCTATTGATATATTATATATATATATATATATATATATATATATATATATATATAAATA
>CM065738.1:50179156-50181656 GCA_033310375.1 Conus canariensis | reverse complement strand
ACAGAGATGGAGATATATAGGCACAGAGGCACACAGAGATGGGGACATACAGACATAAAACACACAAAGATCGGGACATATAGACAGAAAGATACACAAAGATGTGGACATATAGACACAAAGACACACAGACATGGGGATATACATTAAAAAGACACACATATATTAGGACATATAGAAACAGAGACATGCAGAGATGGGGACATAAAGACACAAAGACACACAGGGATTGGGACTTATATACACAGGGACATATCGAGATGGGGACATAAAGACACAAAGACACACAGGGATTGGGACTTATATACACGGGGACATCTAGAGATGTGGACATAAAGACACAAAGACACACAGGGATTGGGACTTATATACACAGGGACATATAGAGATGGGGACATAAAGACACAAAGACACACAGGGATGGGGGACATACACACACAGAGACACACAGAGATGGGGACAAATAGATACAAAGACACAAAGAGATGGTGATATGTAACGCAGACAAACAGATATGGGGATATACAGACACAGAGACATGTAGAAATGGGGTGGCTACTTAGAAACAGGGATATACACAGACATACAAAACTTACATAGATGGGGATAAACAGATACAGAGATATACAGAGATGGAGATGTATGTATACACAGAGATATACAGGAACCGGGGACATACAGACACGTGGACATTCTGAGATGGGAACATACATGTATGTCTGATCTTAACAGCGATTAAGACACACGTAGACGCACATACTGACAAATAAATATCCCCACATTTAGACACGAAGATACTCAGAGATGTGAAAATATAGACAGACAAAGACACTAAGAGAGATGGAGACATCACAACTCAGAAGAACAACTTAAATGAAGAGACTGGGTATCATTCTCGACAAAGAGCCTTACACAGACTGATACAACAGAGTCACAGACATACAGACAACGTAACAAGGACGTTATGAAGTCAGGGACTTATAGACATGGATCTATACGATTAAATGGCTACTTTACCATCGTGCCCAAGGCACATTGTTAGCTTAATTAATGAATTAAGGCTGAATACTTGGAACACTAAATATTCTCATGGTATTACTTGTGTCTGCAGAAAAAGCATTTCTGTGCTTCATCTTTTGTTTGAATGCTCAGTGTTGACCTCGCTCTATCAGGAGAGAGGTATTAAGACGAATAACTTTGATAATGTCAGTACTGTTTTATATGGTTCGTACGTTGCTGAAATCGTCATGCAGCCACAGGTTATAATTTTTTTTTTACAAAGATCAACAATGTTGTGTACCACTAGGATATTTCAATATGCATATATCAGATGTGGGTTTGAAAGTACTAACAGGAATGATAAATTGAGTGTGGAGTTTTTGTTGTTGTTTTTGTTTTTCGTTTTTGTTTTTTTGTTGTTTTTTTTTGGTTGGTTGGTTGGTGTGTTTTTTTTTTCCAAATAAGTGTGTAATATCATCTGGCGATGAAAAGACATTCAATAAACCACTGAACTGAACTGAACTGATCTATACGATTAACAAAAAAAAAAAAAGCACACACATCACGAACTCTCGGACTTCGTTTCCCCTCGAGAGACAGCGAGAAACAGCGAGAGACTGCTACCCTATGTGGCTTGGCGCTACTGGTCCTATGAGGTCACACATAGGTTGATGACGTTGGTGTGGATACAACTCTCAGTTCATTGGGTGCGTAATTCACATGAAGGTGGTAGGTTGGGGGGGGGGGGGGGGGGGGTTGCTTGTCGGTTTGTTTCTTTCTTTCTTTGACTTTTTTTTGTAGCTGAACATATCTGTGTGTGTGTGTGTGTGTGTGTGTGTGTGTGTGTGTGTGTGTGTGTGTGTGTGTGTGTGTGTGTGTAAGGGGGAAGGGGGTGGGGGTGGGTGTTGTGTATGCTGTGTGTATGTATGTATGTGTGTGTGTGTGTGTGTGTGTGTGTGTGTGTGTGTGAGAGAGAGAGAGGAGAGAGAGAGAGAGAGAGAGAGAGAGAGAGGAGATCGCGCGTGCGTGCTTGCACGTGCGCATGAAGAGCGAGTTTGTGTCAGACTCCCGTTCATAGACCCTGACACACGCTTGCGCACACTACCACAACAGTCCACGTGCAATCTTCACCATTTTGTTTCTTAAGAGTTGCCCCCCCCCCCCCCCCCCACAATCACCACCCCACCC
This sequence comes from Conus canariensis, assembly GCA_033310375.1. Classification (NCBI taxonomy): domain Eukaryota; kingdom Metazoa; phylum Mollusca; class Gastropoda; order Neogastropoda; family Conidae; genus Conus; species Conus canariensis. The sequence goes on along the minus strand of CM065738.1, from coordinate 50,179,469 downwards.
CCACCTACCCTCATCTTCTCCCTCCCCTTCTAACGCTCCACCCCTAACCACCCACCCACCCACCCCACACCCCTCCACCCCCACCCCATCGACTCCCAACCTATTTCAATCCTTGACACGGAAATTCCTCGCCGAGACCATTGTGGAACACAAAGCGACTGGGCAGGGAGGGAGTGTGTGTGTGTGTGTGTGTGTGTGTGTGTGTGTGTGTGTGTGTGTGTGTTGGGGGGGAGGGGGGGTCCCACAAAAAAATAGAGAAAAAGGAGGAGAGGAGGAGGGGGAGGAGGAGGGGGAGGGAGAAAGACACCACCCC
>CM065738.1:50174156-50176656 GCA_033310375.1 Conus canariensis | reverse complement strand
AGAGGAGGGAGGAGGGGGGTGCGAGTGGGGGGGGTGGGGAGCGGGAGGGGGGTGGGGGAGGTGGGGCGGGCGCCGTTTCTATTAAGGCGCAGGTTCAGTAAAGTCCCAGGTTTAATTCCTCCGGCTCCCAGCTTCAATAAATCCCCGGGTTCGATTCCTGGCAGGTTCAATCAATTCTGGGTTCGAATCTTCCCTGGTTCAGTAAGTCCCGGGTTTGATTCTTCCTAGCTTCTACAAATCCCGGGTTCTATTCATCCCTGCTTCAATAAATCCCCGGGTTCGATTCCTGGCAGGTTCAATCAATTCTGGGTTCGAATCTTCCCTGGTTCAATAAGCCCCGGGTTTGATTCTTCCTATTTTTAATAGATCCCAGGTTCGATTCTACCGAGCTTTTATAAATCCCGGGTTCTATTCCTCCCAACTTCTATAAAACCCAGGTTCGATATTTTTTTTTTTTTTAATCCGGGGTTTGATTCAATAAATCCCGGTTTTGATTCCAAAAATCCCGGATCTGATTCAATAAATCCCAAGTTCGATTCAGTAAATCCCAGGATCGATTCAATAAATCCCGGGTTTTATTCAATAGATCCCAGGTTCGATTCAGTAAATCCCGGGATCGATTCAATAAATCCGGGGTTCGATTCCTCGCCCGTTCAATAAATCCCGGGTTCGATTCTTCCCAGCTTCAATAAATCCCGTATTTACATCCCCCTCTGCTTCGACAAATCCCGGTTTCGCTTCAATAAATCCCGGGTTTGATTCAATAAATCCCGGGTTCGCTTCAATAAATCCCGGGTTCGCTTCAATAAATCCCGGGTTTGATTCAATAAATCCGAAGTTCGATGCATCAAAACTCGGGGTCGATTCAATGAATCCTGGGTTCCATTCCTTCCAGCTTGAACAAATCCCGGGTTCGATTCAATAAATCCCGGGTTCGATTCAATAAATCCCGGGTTCGATTCAATAAATCCCGGGTTCGATTCAATAAATCCCAGGATCGATTCAATAAATCCCGGGTTTGATTCAATAAATCCCAGGTTTGATTCAATAAATCCCAGGTTCGATTCAATAAATCCCGGGATTGATTCAATAAATCCCGGGATCGATTCAATAAATCCGGGATCGATTCAATAAATCCCAGGTTCGATTCAATAAATCCCGGTATCGATTCAATAAATCCTGGGTTCCATTCATCCCAGGTTCAACAAATCCCGGGGCGAATTCCTCCCTGGCTCAATAGATATCGGGTTCGATTCCTCGTAGGTTTAGTATGTTCCAGATTCGGGTGAAGGTTAGAGTCAGAAGAGGAAGAAGTCGTCACGAGGTAACCCACCAGAGGAGACACTGCACTGCTGCTGAGTCACCCTGGTGGGTGCTTAGAGGTGCCTGGTCTGATCCAACATACGCAGGACACAGTTTACTAGCCCCCCCCCCCCCTTACCCCTCCTCCTCCTCCCCTCACACGCACAACAACACATACACACACACACACACACACACACACACACACACTCTCTCTCTCTCTCTCTCTCTCTCTCTCTCTCTCTCTCTCTGAGATTAGACCACGGATTCTCCAGCTTTTTAGGGACGTGCGCAAACCGCTTGGCCATCTGTTTGAATGATGGGTAGATCTGAGAATTGACCACAGTGTCTGCCTTGGCTTAAGGCTGTGTCAGGCCAATTGACATAGGCTAGAACACCAAGGCTACATCAAAATGTGGTTATGCTCTGCATAGTTATGCGGGGATTGTCTTCAGTTGTGACAAGCTCCTAGCATAACATTTTCAGTCTCCAAGATCCCCCGAAGTCGGAGTGTGGCTGCCCACGTGGCAGGGTAATCAAAAACGGTCACACACGTATTGTTCTCATCCCCAGCTGATGCATTTGTACCATAGTGCTGTTCGGATGATCCCTGGAGTCTTCTAGCCAGGGTACGACAACAACAAAACAACAACAACAACAACAACAACAACAACAATGACCACAGTGTGAGAGGCATCAGATGGGCAGAAAGACTGCCTTTCTTTCAGGTCAAAGGGGTGACAAGACCTCCCGTGCCCCTCACCAGTCAGAAGACCATACCATTTTGGGTGCGTACACATAAAGATAATGACCGAACATGATTGTGTTTTTCTCTGTTTCTTTGCTTGTTTGTTTGTTTGAATCCTTCCTGACCTCCAGTTCTTTCAGACCATGTTCATCTTGTTCATATTGAACACGACGTGGATTTCAATCGAAGAGAAACTGACTTAGAAATAAGATCCTTTTCACTTGGTCTTTGTGGATGGGGGGTTGGGGAGGGGGGGGGGAGGGGGGGTATGCTTTTTTTTTTTTTTGGGGGGGGGGGGGGGTCTTTATCTCTCTCTCTTCTTGAAAAGACATAAACATCTTACTTCCGGCGATGTGATTCGTCGATCTCTGTCAGCTATCCTCCGATTGGTAGAAAAACCCTGCGGTACACACCTGCAGGAAACCAACACTGTGTGACATGATACAAGAA
>CM065738.1:50161656-50164156 GCA_033310375.1 Conus canariensis | reverse complement strand
GCACTGTAAATACATGCAACACTCTCGTGTCTTCTCGGCACTGTAAATACAAGCAACACTCTCGTGTCGTCTCGGCACTGTAAATATATGCAACACTCTCGTGTCTTCTCGGCACTGTAAATATATGCAGCACTCTCGTTTCCTCTCGGAACTGTAAATACATGCAACGTTGTCGTGTCGTTTCGGCACTGTAATATAAGCAACACTCTCGTGTCGTCTCGGCACTGTAAATATATGCAACACTCTCGTGTTTTTTTCGGCACTGTAAATGCATGCAACACTCTCGTTTCTTCTCGGAACTGTAAATTCATGGAACAGTATCACGTGTTTGTTTGTTTTTTTTTTGTTTGTTTTTGTTTTTTGTTTTGTTTGTTTGTTTGTTTTTGCAAGTAAGCACATGCAACCGCTTTACGTGTCATGTCTGCAAAGCAAATGCACGCATCACTCTCAGGCGTCACGTCCGCAAAGTAATCACGTGCAACTGTATTACGTGTCATCCCTGCGAAGTGAAAACATCCAACCGGGCCTTTCGTGTGCACCAAGTGAACATGTGCAACAACTTCACGTTCTTGTCTGCAAAGTAAACACATGCAACAGCGTCACGTGTTATGTCTGCAAAGTAAACACATGCAACAGCGTCACGTGTTATGTCTGCAATGTAAACACATGCAACAGCGTCATGGTTTAAACAAATCTTTAATCACAGGTAAGTACAATGTTTACACAATACAAAGTGAGCAGCAACAAGCTGAACGCTTATAGTGTGCTCTGCAAAATGACAATACACAAATAATTTACCTGGCGGCTACAGTAACACAAATATTACATTATTTATATGAAAACAATTGACAGTTTAAAGTTTATAAATCGCATGAAGAATACAAAACGAGAACACCCCGCCCCCACCCTTTCCCGGAAAGAGAGAAAATAATTTAAAGAAAAAAAGAAAGAAAGAAACGGAGATCAATGAAGAGAGACGATGAGAAACACACCACAGGCACAGTAATTTGTTATCATCACAATTTGAAATAATGGCAACATTTTTAGAACAATCTTCTTTTGTCATACCTGAAACCTCCAAAAGGCAATATATCTAAAACCGGTTGCTTCCAGAGATAAACTTATGAACAGCTTCAAATATCAATATATTGGTATCTATCTGCAGATTACGGTCACCTTTTAACAGAGTTCGAACATTTCTGTAGTGTGATGGGAGATCGGAAATAGTATTTGCGCGGGTTTCATTAAAACGAGGACACAACAGAAAATAGTGCTGAGCTGTTTCCTCCCCATTGCCACACTCACACAGTGGGTCGTTAATTAGATGACGGTTGAACATGTCATATCTCAGATCACGGATTCCAAGACGAAGACGGCAATGAATGATTTGGTTTTTTCTCTCGCCAAAGAAATGTCTGTAATTTCTGGAACTATGAATGGTACGGTGGTATGACAGGATCATCAGCCGATAAATGATGCTTGACTACGCTTAAAGATGGACTGGTTTTAATATGATCGGGGGAGACTATTCCATAAAGATGTAGTTGAAGGAATGAAGGATTTCCGATATATCTCAGTGTTGCATTTTGGAGTTGTACGCTCTAACGGTCTTCTCCTGTGATAAGGATTCCTGTCCGAAACAAGACCAGGTAGAAGATCAAGTAAATAATCCGGACACAAGCCATTTATCATTTTATAATAATATATAATTTTATGTCTTTTCCTCCTTTCCTTGAGTGAGCAAAATCCAGATTCTTCATATAATTTTTGATGACTTGTTCCACGAACAGCTCCAATAATTGTTCTTATAGCTTCTAAGTGTAAGTTTTCAAGAGAACTGGATTGCATTTCGGAGCAGTTGTCCCACACAACATCTGCATAGTCAAAATTAGGTAATACGAAAGATTTATACATGATTTCTAAGGCTCTCCTACTAAATCTATATTTAAAACTTTTCATACAGGAAAGCAGCATAGTTATTTTGTTTCGTATACCATTAATATGTTCATCCCACTTGCAATTATTTTGAAGTATTAAGTCCTAGATGTTTATGTTTGTCTTTGCCTTGAAGATACGTTTGTCCAAATATAAGGGGTAAAACTAGATGATTGCCCCGTAACAAGTTAAGTAATTCTGTTTTGTCTTCACTGAATTTTATTTTCCAGCGCTGCGCCCAAAGATGTATCTTTTGTAGATCAGAATTGATTATTTCTGTGCGAATAGTAGGATCATTAAGTGAGAGGGACATGCTGGTATCATCCGCAAAAAGTTTAACTTTAGATCTTATACCGTCTGTAATGTCGTTAATGTAAATAAGAAATAAGAGAGGTCCAAGAACTGAGCCTTGGGGAACTCCTGCAGGGATTCTGACATAGTCTGATTGGTCACCCTTGATTACAACTGCCTGCATGCGATCAGAGAGATAATCGGTGAACCATGCTAACCACGTCCCTCGTATGCACTTGCCTTCAAGTTTACGGATGAGACCTCTATGCCAGAC
>CM065738.1:50142594-50150094 GCA_033310375.1 Conus canariensis | reverse complement strand
TGCTTGGAACCACGTGGCTTGTTTGTAACCTTGACGGCCATATGAAAGATAAAAACAAGGAGAATCAACTTTCAGACACAATAAAAAAAAAATTCTCAAAACAATTTAATTGCGCCAGTCTATAAATACTCGACTCCTTAAGCAAGGTCTCGGCGCATTCATTTTTGGTGTGCAGCCTGCGGTTGCAGGCAGGTGCAGTGAGCTGCAGAGGTAGCAGGATCCCATCATACCTCCTCTACCTGCTTTGTTCTTTTCATCGTGACCGTTTGATCCTGCGCGCTTGCAAAATAATGATGGAGTAGGGTATTGCTTTCGTGTGGTGCGGATCGTCGTTTATACATCACAAGCTAGGTTGTAAATAGGGTGAGGGTAAACAGGGTGAGGGCAGAATAAGGGTGGTGGAGGGGGTGGTGTCTGTCTCATCTTCTGTGTACCAGTTCCTCCCCCCCCCCCCCCCCCCCGCCCCGCCCCCTTCCCTTTTTTTAACCTCCCGTTGTACGGGCATTATTTCCACAGTGTTCATTCCGACAGCCCCCACCTACCCCCCCTCCCCCTCCCCCCCATGCAGCCACACCCAGCGTTGTGCAGTCGTAACCATGGTACGCCAGTCCACACTGAGGGCAATCAAACCTAAGTCGTCATGAGGCAACTCATCTGAGGAGACACAGCCCTGAAAAAGATACATCGATAGCGCGGGTGGGACCCAGAGAAATACTGTCTTCAACCGCCGAACAAACCAGCTGGGAGAAATCCTGCACCACCCTTGGAAGCCTGCACTGTGTTCACATAGGGTGCAGGCACGCACACGGTATTCCATTGAGACCGTGTATAATAACCATTGAATGAGATAAACAGAACCTCCACGGGAGCGTTCCCATGGGTGTACCAGCTCATTTTTCATGACTGCAGAGCCCACCGGCGAAAAACGCCACCGTCAAGCAACTGCCGTGGGCATCCCATAGCCTCACTCGTTGCTGTTCTACTGACAGGTGAAAACAGCACCACCACTCCAGACACGGTCAAGCTTTCGCCACATGAGGTCTTACGTGCTCTCTGAAGAGGATCCCGGGTTTCAGTCTTTCCCACTGTCAACAGGACTTTCCTTGCGGTCAGTAGGCCTTTCCCTGCTGCTTGGTCACTTCCGTGGAGTCCGTTGGTGCCAGTTCTGATTCGGCATTTGCAGGACACCGCCGCCTTACAAGCCCCCTACTGACGACAACAACAGCTTATTCGCCGGGGAAAAAAATAAAAACACGCGAGTGAATGTTTTTTTTCTCCCGAAGAAGCCACCTCGTCCGTCCAACGGACCCGCCAAGCATGAGATTGTTTGAAGGGTTTGGGTTCAAATCTGTCCTTCTCACCTCTGGTGCTGGTGTCGTTTGGGAGTGTGATATGCGCCTAGTTTTTTTTTTTGTTTGTTTTGTTTTTGTTTTTGTTTGTTTGTTTGTTTTGGGGGGGTATGTTTTTGCAGGTGTATTTCTTTGTAACCGGTTTCTTTGAAAGGAAAAGGGGGGGGGGGGGGAGGGGGGGTGGAGAAGGGGATGAGAGGGGTGGGTAGGGTGGTGGTATGGTAGGGCGCGGCGCGAGCGAACGGTTGAGGCATGCGTTGTGTGTACTGCTGTTTGTATTCGTTTATTTGTTGTGTTGTTTGATTGGCTTTGGTAGTTGTAAACCCGTAAGGCACTTGCTTGGTTAGGTGCATTAGACGTTCTTAATAATAACGATAACAATGGTAATAATTGAAATAATGATAATAATAATAATGACGACAACAACAACAACAATGATAATAAATGTCAATAGTAATAACAACAACAACAGCAACAACAGTAACAATAATAATAATAATAATAATGAGAAGAAGAAGAAGAAGAACAACAACAACAACAACAATAATAATAACAACAACGCTGATGATGATGTGCATCATCATCATCATCATCATCATCATCATCATCATGAGAAGAAGCTTAACAGACGAGGTGCAGCGCGTATGGGACTTGTCCGAATACAGTGACGCCTCTTTCATGAAACGGAAACTGTGTGAAGGGTGGACTAGAGCGCGCAGGGTGTGCGTCCTATTCAATGATGGGTTGTTTTTTTTTTGTTGTTGTTGTTGTTGTTTTTTTTTCCCCGTGTCTCTCGTAGCTATCGTCCCATAGGTTTGATCAAAAGGGTGGCAGGGCAATTGGGCCGTTGATACAGGGGTACTGCCCGGGTGAAGATGATGATGATGATGGATCTGGACAACGGTCGTTGAGGCCGGACAGAGCAAGTGGCCATTGTCCAGCTATTGGACAAGCCCCTATCTTCTCGGGGTGAGGGATGGATTTCCATATAATGCGCAGTACGGTTTACCTCCTAGGTGTGGTGTGTGTGTGTGTGTGTGTGTGTGTGTGTGTGTGTGTGTGTGTGTGTGTGTGTGTGGTGTGTGTGTGTGTGTTATATGTATGCGTGTGTGTATGTGCGTGTGTGTGTGTATGCGCGCGTTCAGTATAGGTTTTCCAAAGAGGGTGGGCGGGGAAAGGGTGGGGTGAGCGAAAGGTCACAGGCGGGGTGTAGACGCATGGTCAGTGTAGGGTGAACCCAGGTCCCTGGACGTCGGCCAGGATTGATCCTGGAAGGTCCACTTCCCACAATTCAACGCATCTTTTTGGGGGGAGGGCGCAGGCCATGTAGGGTGGCTGGGGAGGGGGGGGGGGGATAAGAGAGTGGAGGGAGGGAGGGGGTGGACTTTCGCTCAGACCCTTCTCTTTAGTTTATGTCTCAGATTTCGTCTGCTGGGCTAACATGCATGGATTCAGATAGGTCTTCACCCAGCCACAAACGTGTGGTTTTTCTTAATGATGAAACACGTCTAGGATGACAACAACGATGATGACGACAATGACAAGAGATCGTGACAGGGCTACAGACATGGTGGGGACCTACGGCTGGGCAAAAGGTGATATCGCTGCTGTTCTTACTCGGCGAGTTCAGGCGCGTGTGCTTCAATGTTTATTAGCTATTCAGTACCTACCCAGAAAAAAAATTAATATTTCTTTTTGTTCTATCCCATCTTCTGTGTCATCTCAGTGGCATTTCACCCACGCCGATCACTCCGACCCCCTCGTCCACAGCCACAGCCTGGCCCGTCCTGCCTCAGCCCCGGGCACCGGCAAAAGTTGTCATGAGGCAACCCACCGGAGGAGACACTGCACTGCCAGCGAGCCTCTTCCACGGTGTTCAGGAGTGCCTGTTCTGGTCCAACATACCCAGGACATCACCTACTAAAGCCCCGGCCCCCTACTGATGCCAATAGTTGCTTAGATGCGGAGTGAGGGTTAGTGAGCTCCCCCCACCCCCACCCCCACCCCCCGGAGGACGTCACAGCGTCCGTCCAACGACAAATCGTCATGAACCTGCCAAAAACCGGTGACCTCGACAGAACCTCACCAAGGCCATAGACGTGGAGAGGAAATCGAAAACTGAAGTCACCATGACAGCAGAGCATGAAGGACTACAGAATTTCGAGGTTTTTTAGGCTGAGTGTTAAGGATGAGGATGAGGATGAGGATGCTACAGAGATCCGTCCTGGTCTGAGACTGCGTAACAGGACTGTTCTCTACGCTTTCTTTCATAATGTATCCCGGCGTCGACCAGGCCCAAGCCAGGAGTAGACTGTTGGATTTACTAACGAAGTATCGGGACTTGGAAACCTCTTTTCTTTTCTCTCTCTCTTTTTTTTTCGCTTGCGAGCTTAACTTTTCCAGATTTCCGTGTCGGCTTAAGGAAATCCCGGTAATCAGCATCTGAAATGTAAATATTATGTATTATTGTTGGATGTTTAAAAAATGTCCGCACTGTTGTTGTTGTTGTTGTTACATCATTATAGGTTAGCCTCTAGCAATATTGATTTTCGAATCCTAACTTTAAAACATTGTCACCAAACAATCTATCCACCACAACAGTGTCTCTTCTTAATTAAGGGTTGCCACGTGGCTGATACTTATTTCTCCGAGTTTCGGCCGATGTTAAGGCTAAGACACGACGAACTTGGGTATGGTTTGGGCAAGGGGGGGGGGGGGGGGGGGGGGGGACGGGAAGGGGGGGGGGGGATGGAATGGGGCGGCGAATGAGTAATGGAACAGCCAGGGAGCAGATGAGATGACAGTGGAGAGATACGTACCATGGAAACTACGTGTGAACCCAGACTGCTGTTTTCTGCTTCAGTTAGGTTGGGGATCGGAGCAAGCCCAGCGTCCGCTTAATGACAGAGAAGGAGGACAGCGATAATGAGGGATGCTCGCGCATGAAGGGACAGCACGCCACGCCACAGTACCCCCCTCTCCCCCGCCCCGTTACCCTTTCACCGTCCTTCACCTTGCTCAGGTCAGTTCAGTGGCCTGGGTGTCGTGTTTTCGCCAGCTGTGGTTTTTCAAGGGTCTGGACAGCTGACGTATCAACGCATGAGCTGCCGCCGCTGCGCTGCTGATGTTGGTGAGCGTGCGTGCAAGGCAGGGGGTGAGTAAGTGAGTGAGTGCAACGAGTTCGTTGCAAGTGTGGGAACTTTCCGAAGCTCTGTTGTGTGTGTGTGTGTGTGTGTGTGTGTGTGTGTGTGTGTGTGTGTGTGTGTGTGTGTGTGTAGGAGGGAGGGAAGAGAGAGAGAGAGAGAGAGAGAGAGAGAGAGAGAGACAGACAGACAGACAGACAGACAGACAGACAGACAGGCAGAGAATAGTAACCTGATCTCTTATTCACCTTCTTTCCGTCGATCACTATCATCTTCATCATCATCTTCATCATCATCATCAACAACATCATCATCATCATCATCATCACCACCACCACCATCAGAACAGACACCTCTGAACACCACTGAAGTGACTCGGCAGCAGTGCAGTGTCTCCTCTGGTGGGTTGCCTCTTGATGACTTGGCATTGACCGCTTCCTGTGGATTGCCTGTGCCGGGGCTGCCGCGGGCTGGGCTGTGGCTGTGGCTGTGGACGGGGAGGTCGGAAAGACTGGCGTGGGTGCAGTGCCACTGAGGTAGCATCGAAGATCATGGGACAGAAAATAAATTGCAGTCAGAAACAAAATCTTTCCTGATTAAGTTCCGCCATTAGTTTCTTTTCCATTTGCCAGAAATCCTTAGAATGGATCTTTTTGGCTTACGCGTAGTTGATACTCGGACCTGGTCAGTTCAGTCGCCATGGCAACCACACCGTTCTTGTCAGACTGGCGAGGTCAATCTCAAAGGAACCGTAAGGAAACACTTGACCTTTTTTTCCCCCTCTGCCCATCCAGACCCTTCGAGGCACATCTTCCCAGAGAAAGATGGTTTGGCCTCCGTTAGTGTGATGCTCAGCACATTGATCCTCTCTGTCAATGGTTATTCCAGTCGACCATGTTACGCCGAATAATTATGAGAAGATAAAAGTGATTGCTCGTTCATTGTCCTGAATCTTGTTTGCTGTACCTGAAGAAGACCTAGGAGGTCGAAACGCGTCGTGTTTTGTCTTTTTAAGCTGTTTGTCTATATTGTTTTGCGGAATAACTAACAATTCTTTAAAAAAATAAAAAAAAACTAGCAAGAAGAAATCCGCTGGCACTGAGCTGTTTGGATCTACGGCCGGACACAAAGATTAGGTTTGTGTATCTGCACACATCAGACACAGCGGGATGGCTGGACCAACCCAATATGTCGTTTGGGCGTGTAGCATTGTTCGATTCATCTTCCTACAACCAGAGCGACAGTAATGGTGAAATACCCTTAGATGCAAACACTCCTGCCCACATCCAGTTTCAACACTTCGTCTTCCGTACACACACACACACACACACACACACACACACACACACACACACACACACACACACACGCACGCACGCACGCGTGCGCGCACACACGCACATACACACACACACGCACGCACGCATGCACACACACACACACACACACACACACACACACACACAGCACGCACGCACGCACGCACACACACACACACACACACACACACACAACACACACACACACACCAAACAAAAAAAAAAAAAAAACATCAGTTGGTCTGGATGCACTTTCGAATGAGATGTTAAAACACCTGCCAGAAAATTTTGTATCGTTTCTTCATAACATCATAACAAAATGCTGGCAAGATGGAGGTATCCCTTCTGTTTGGAAAGAATCTGTAGTCGTACCGATCTTAAAGCAGGGCAAACCTAGATCCAACATAAATAGTTACCGTCCGATTGCCCTCATCTCTCACACGTGTAAGTTAATGGAAAGAATTGTTTTAAGTAGGCTTGTATATCACTGTGAGAAACGCGGTATAATTCCGGCTACACAAGCAGGCTTTAGAAAAGACAGATCAACAATAGACCATCTGGTAAAATTAACGACTCAAGTAAAACAACAATTTGCAAGAAGAAAAAATATCCTCGCTACTTTCTTTGATGTCAGAAAAGCGTATGATCATGTTTGGCATGAGAGACTTTTATATAAACTAAAAACCATTGGTCTTTCTGCTCATATATATAACTATATCAAAGCATTTCTGACCAATAGAAGTATGGAAACAAAAATACAAAATGTTTATTCCAGCAAGAGATATTTACAAATGGGCATTCCTCAGGGATCGGTCATCGCTCTGCTACTTTTTAATATTCTGATATGCGATCTCCCAAAGCATTTATCTAAAAACTGTTCCTTGGTGCAATATGCTGACAATATTTGCATGTGGATGAACGTAACTCTAAAGAAGAAAACTCCAGTCAGATCTTTCAATTTTATTAAAAAAAGCATATCAGCGTGACCTAGATAATATAGCAATATTTATGTTTGAAAACGGCCTTAGTTTATCGGCAGAAAAAATCCACATGATGTTATTAGACGCTGGTGGAAGTACTTGCAATATTCCTACTTTTAAGGTAGGTAACAATCTATTGAATTATGTCACCGAAATAAAATTTTTAGGAGTAAATACTACCTCTAAATTAACTTGGAACAACCATACTGAACATATTATCAACGAAGCCAGCAAATCTCTTAATCTTCTTAAAGTAATCAGTAAACAAAATTGGGGTGCAGATACACAAACTCTAGTACACCTTTCGACATCTCTCGTAAGATCAAAATTATCATACGCACAAGAAGTGTTCTTCAGCGCATCAAACTATTTACTTAAAAAGTTGCAAAGCATAGACTGCAAGGATTTTAGACTCGCACTAGGTGTTCCATTTCATGCCATGCATCAGGAACGTATTATGAAGCCGGAGTTCTGCCCCTTGACGACTGTAGAAACTTGGCCTGTGCTACATTCATCCTACGTAGCTCATCTGTTCAGAACTCAAGCAAAGATGAATTAGCTTTACGATCAGATATCCATTTCCCGAAGCGAGCTAGATCTATTAAATCTAATACAACCATAATGACATATTCCTCAAAATTATTGAAAGACGCTGAGATTGATCCCAAGAATATTGCTAATCGTTTTCCTGTATCCCCGATTCCAAATT
>CM065738.1:50117594-50127594 GCA_033310375.1 Conus canariensis | reverse complement strand
CATGAACATGAGAACACCGATAGCTTCGTCTACCAATCAGAGGTCTCTGCTACTTTTGGTGTTCCAGGTGGAGAAAGCCACGGTTAGTTGACCATTGCCAGCAAGGACTTCCTTTCCTCACCCCCAGCCTCTGCACATCACATTGATGTGGTTTCCTTCCGAGATGACGCGGCTTTGAACAGCTGAAGTAGAATCTACATTGTGTTCACTTCGTCCCCTGTTCTTCATCTCTGTCTCGTTTGTTTATGAAGATCGATGCATGTCAGGCTGTGCCATTGGCTAATGTCTTGTAAACTTGCTTGCAAATGGTGGAAAGAATCGCTGGAATTCACCTGTCGATGAGGATGACAGTTCCAGACTGCTTCCTGTAGCAGAGGACAAGTCTCTTGATGGTGAACAGAAGTGGGTGAGAGGTGGGGGGGGGGGGGGGGGGCAGTGGTAAGGGGGGGGGGGTGAGAATGATAGCTGAAGCTAATATGAAAGATTCCCTTGTCAACCTGTAGCTCCGAAAGACGATGTTCGTCTTGTTGGAATCGGTGATACGATGGGTCTTCAACGGAAACTTCCTCTTCGTTCTTCATCTGCTCCTTCACACACACACACACACACACACACACACACACACACACACACACACACACACACACACACAGTGAGAGAGAGAGGGGGGGGGAAGAGAGAGAGGAGAAAGACAGAGTGGGGGGAGAGAGAGAGCACGTAACAAACAAACAGTAACCTTGCCACACACACAAACGAAGAGAGAAAGAGAGAGAGAGAGAGAGAGGAGAGAGAGAGAGAGAGAGAGAGAGAGAGAGTGAAAGAGAGAGAGAGAGAGCACATAGTAAACAAACAAACAAACAGTAACCTTGCCACACACACACACACACACACACACACACACACACACACACACACACACACACACACACAGAGAGAGAGAGAGAGAGAGCACGTAGCAAACAAGCAAACAGTGACCTTGCCACCAGGAAGACAGCAGCTCCCTCGCTCCTCCTTGAGCATCCTCAACAGGGAAGACCCGGCACTGCCCTCAAGAAGAACAGGTCTGACCCGTGGACACACACTGTACAGGAAGCAGGTGCAGGGGGCCACCGAAGGTGGACAGAGACAGAGGATGATCCCCAGTGCCCTGGGCATTGGGTCCAACCCTTGAGGCTCACAACCCTGTCCTCTGGTTCGCCAAAGACATGGATGGAGGATGGAGGAGGGGGGTTAGAGTATCCTGCCCGAGCTGGCCAAAACTGGATCTCTCTCTCTCTCTCTCTCTCTCTCTCTCTCTCTCTCTCTCTCTCTCTCTCTCTCTCTCTTCTCTCTCTCTCTCTCTCGCGTTCCCGTCCATGCTAGATGATCCTCAATCCGGTTAGCAAGACGAACTCAGCAGTCCGCCACAACGACCCTGCAGGTCCCCACAGCTTCCCCTGGACCTCAGCCGGACTGGGCTACGTCTGGCGTCTCAAGGCTTCAAAGGAGGGGCAGGACTGCAAGATGTGAGTGGGAGTTTGGGAACCTGTGCCACAAGGGCGCTGGTCAGGATGAGCAAAGCTGGATCGTGAGGATCCATATCGGTTGGGCCTGGAAGGGATGTTTACAGGGTCTTAGAAGAAGGCTGCCACTGAGAGGGGAAGAACTTCCAACAGTCATCGACACTGTCAACGAGGCAGAAGACCAGCAGCACCCACTCCGACCCACCAGAGCCGAAGACGATAACAAAACCCTTTCCTTTTCCTCCTGCTCCCCGGGTCACCACGTCCTGAAGGACCCCTGGCCGATAGGACGTTAAACTCACCTGGCCGATAGGACGTTAAACTCACCCGGCCGACAGGATGTTAAACTCACCTTCCCGATAGGACGTTAAACTCACCTTGCCGATGGGACGTATAAACTCACCTTGCAGGTCGACCCCGTGTACAGTGTCCCAGAGCAATCCGTGATCTTCATCCCCACCTCCACCCCCAGCCTACCCTAACCGCCACGGAGACCGCACACAAGTCTTGCGCCTTGCCTTACTAGCATCAATCGAGGTGTGTGTCCGTGAGTATATCCACCGGGGTTGCACGTGCACAGAGAGCGAACGGTTCATAATTTAATTCTTTTTTTCTTTTAATCTGCATCGAAAAACAAGGTGGGGGCGAGAACCGGAGAGAGTTGGGAGGGGGGGGGGGGGGGGGGGAGGGGGGAGGTGAGGCAGATAAATTACGGTGTCTGGGTCCGCTCAGTCCCCCACCCTCCCACTCCCCTCACCCCTTCACTCACTTTAAAAATACAAATCAATGGTAGCTTTGCGATTTAAAACGCTGTGGTATTGTCGTTAAGACGGACATCCACAATATAACGCACCGTCTCCCCCCCCCCCCCCCCCCCCACCCCCCTCCCTTCTTGGTTCCTCTCGTCCTTTGTGAATGGTTGAGTTTTTTTCGTCCTCATAGCGAAAGCTTGAGGGACATGTTGCTCTTTGGCGGTAGTCTTGGATGCCTTGGTTTAGAGGTTCATGGTGTGGTTGGTCGTTGTTGTTGTTCGACGGTAGTAGCCGTTGAATTGATGCTGTCTTCTTTCGTTGGTAGTCGTTGGTGTTTTGTCGTCTTCCACAAGGGTGGGCTAGAACCAGTCGTCAAGTCCAGAGGACATCAGGGTGGGTGTTGGCGAGCATCCTCATGGGCTCTGTCCCGAGGGTTGGGTGCGGCAGTAGACACTCATGCAGGTGTAGTTGGTGTGTTCGTCTGCATGGTCTCTGATGGCAGCTATAGCGTCAGGGAGCCCTCGCCCTTTTTCCACCACCACTCTTTCGACCTGGTTTCCTCCCCCCCCCCCCCCCCCCATCTCCAAGAAATCCCCCTTCTCTTCTCCCCTCCCGCTGTAACGGTCTTGGTCAATGGGGTTTTGGTGGGGACCAATCCTTGAGGGATTGTTACACTGCGGTGGCTGTACTGAAGTAGATGACAAAAAATAATTGTGGCCAGCTCGTGTGTGTGTGTGTGTGTGTGTGTGTGTGTGTGTGTGTGTGTGTGTGTGTGTGTGTGTGGTGTGTACTAAGCTTGCGTGTCTCTTTGTGTGTGCGTGTTTGTGTGTGTGTGTGTGTGTGTGTGTGTGTGTGTGTGTGTGTGTGTGTGTGTGTGTGTGTGTGTGGGTGAGTGAGTGCATCATGCATGCTTCTATGTTTGTGTGTGTACAAAGCTTGCGTGTGTGCAATTGTGTGTGTGTGTGCGCGCGCGCGCGCGCGCGCGCGCGTGTTTGTGTATGTGTGTGTGTGTGCATCATGCATGCCTCTGTTTTTGTGCGAGTACTATTCGTGCGTGCGTGCGTGCGCGCACGCCCGCGCGCGCGCGCGCGTGTGTGTGTGTGTTGTGTGTGTGTGTGTCAGACGTTTGGAGAGGCGGGTGTAACTGGGGCAATCTGACAGATTGTGACTGACTGATAAGCAGGCAGTTTATGGTTCCTGGATGGGGTACTGTGGGGAGAAAGCCCAGTCCACCCCTCTTCTGGGTTCTTTGTTGGACGCAGAGAGTTTCTTTTTGTCTGTGTGGCGGTCGCTCTTCGTCTGTCTGTGTGTTTCTCGGTCGTTCTTTCTGTTTTGTGTGTCTGTCTGTCTGTCGGTCTCTCTGTCTGTCTGTCTGTCTGTCTCTCTTTCATGTGATTCAGGCTGAGATGCAGACTCAGACTTTAATTGTCTCAACAACTCTCAAAGGCCCACAGACCCAACAAGAACTACATATCCACTAACTTTCTCCATATGAGCTGGGCCATTCACAACATGAACTACATATCCCACTATAACTTTCCCCTTGTCAGCTGGCCTATTCACAACATGAACTACATATCCCACTATAACTTTCCCCATGTCAGCTGGCCTATTCACAACATGAACTAACATATCCCACTATACTTTCCCCATGTCAGCTGCCTATTCACAACATGAACTACACATCCCACTATAACTTTCCCCATGTCAGCTGGCCCATTCACAACATGAACTACATATCCCACTGTAACTGTCCCCAGTGAACTGGCCCTTCACAACATGAACTACATATCCCTATAACTGTCCCATGTCAGCTGGCCCATTCACAACATGAACTTCATATCCCACTATAACTGTCCCCATGTCAGCTGGCCACTTCACAACATGAACTACATATTCCACTATACTTCCCCCATGTCAGCTGGCCTATTCACAACATGAACTACATATCCCACTTAACTTCCCCATGTCAGCTGGCCTGTTCACGACATGAACTACATATCCCACTATAACTTCCCCATGTGAGCTGGCCCTATTCACACATGAACTACATATCCCACTAAACTTCCCCATTGGCTGCCTATTCACAACATGAACGACATATTCCACTATAACTTTCCCCATGTGAGCTGGCCTATTCACAACATGAACGACATATTCCACTATAACTTTCCCCATGTGAGCTGGCCTATTCACAACATGAACTACATATTCCACTATAACTTTCCCCATGTGAGCTGGCCTATTCACAACATGAACGACATATCCCACCACCTCTCCCTTCGCCCCTGTTCTTCTCTTGTTGCAGCCATTCCAGGGTGACGGGGACATTGAGGTGTGATGTCCGCACACACAGAAGATGATTTAACCATCTAGAAAACTATTTGGGGAGTGAAAGGACATGGGAGAACGGGGTGGGGGAGGGGGGGGAGGGGAGGAGGATTTTTTTTTCACCCACAGTATCACCACCAGAACAACAACAGGTCAAGAGGGGTCCCAGAAACGGCCATTCTGATGTGAAGGCGTTGACGGGGTTTGAACTGTCAACACGTGACTGTTCACTAAGTGCGCTGTACCACTGAGCCAACCAAGCGTCCTCCGCCCCCCCCCCCCTCCCCTCCCCTCCGCACCCAGACTGACCTTACAGTCAGGCCAATGCAGATTCCTCTCTCCAGCGCTGACCACAGCGAGTGGACAGTGGCCAGTCCCCCTGGTCGCTCCTCCCGTCATTGTCGTCCACTTCAACGACCAGGGATCAGATGTCCACCCTCACCCCCCCCCCCCCCGGCCCATACACTGACCACAACTCCGCACTGACCACAAAGAGGTATGAGGCCCTCCCCGTAGTGACCACTGTGGCTGATGTCGATGATAACCCCCTGCGAGTCCCTCTCCACCACAAAGTTAATTGGAGTCCTCTCTGTCCATCCTGGTCTCCCATTTGCTCCGAGCTCCGCTTCATGATGGAGATGGACCACGTCTCTAGATTAAATCACTTTGTTGTTGATGACCACCTCCCCCCAGTACAGGTGGCCTTTAATTAGCGAACTCTCTGGACTCGGTCAAAGACTTGGATGGGTGGGAGGGAGGGGGGGGGGGGGGGGGGGGGGGGGGGGGGGGGGGGGCTGATCTACAGAGCCGGCCGTGATGTTGTCGAGACGGTCCGAGTCCGGAGGGAGTGGTGGGTGGGGGGGTGGGGGGGGGGGGTGGGGGGGGCTGGTTCACGTTTTAAAAATTTTGTGATTTTGTCCGGGGGCGGAGGGGGGCGGGGGGGGAGAGATTTCTTAAGGAGGAGGAGACGAAGTCTTTGAAGGGGAAACGATACACCGGCTTGCACCTGTTCCTGGTTTGGTCTTTGGTGAAGTCTTGTGAGTGTGTCAGCAGTTTGAAGTGTGCATGAGCATTAACAATGATTCCAGGGTCTCCTGTTAAGCGCTTTAGTGCACCACGAACGGGCCAAACCCCAGGAACTGATGTACGACTTCTGAGATGCCGCGTTTTTCTACAGCGTGTGCTTTCTGTAGGTCTCCACCACAAACAATCTATTGAAATGCCCTGCATGCCAATTTTCAAAGTGAGGTGACGACTGCAGGCGGAAAATGAAACCAATCTAAAAGAAAAAAAAAAACTATTCTGCCGGTCAAAAGGGACACATTACAAAACAATACACGACGCGTTTCGGCCTCTTTGGCCTTCTTCACGCAAGCTAAACAACACTGAGCGCAAAATGGACATTGAATCAACAACGTCCACGTTGCGCCCAGTTTGAGGAGCTGACTGCTCGTTCTTCGTTTTCCTTGTCCTGAATGGTGTTCATCTTGCCTGAAGAAGACCAAAGACGTCAAAACAATCGCAAAAAGGTTTGCTTGTGACGTGAAACAACAACAACCAACCAACCCGCCAACCAACCAAAAACCGCCCGGCCTTCAGTCTACTTACAGATATCCTGAAAATGCAGAAGATGAGGATACAATAGTGAGCCTCCCCTCATGGAGGACCTGCGCCTTGTTTCCCCATGTCTGGACGGGCTGTCTTTGACTTACAACCATTCATTGATCAGACAAATCAAATCCTTTCTTTCATTTTCACTGGGCTGGATGAGAAGCCTACAAAATGAAGGTTTCAAAGTAGAGTGACATGCAGGTGGATATTGAAGCAAGAGCAAAAACAGAATAATGAACCGCCGAACGAAGAATTAAGCAAGCAAATGACGAAACAAACGCAACGCGTTTCGACCTGTTGGGTCTTCTTCAGGCAGAACAAATAACGTTCAAAACGATGGAAAAACAACGGACGAACGGACAGAATCATATCTCTTCGTCCATTCCGCAGTTTTGTTTGTTCACCCTAGACCAAGAAGAGAAGAAGAAAAAGATACACCCGAAGATGCGGATGGGACCCAGAGAAGTACTGTCCTCAACTGCCGAAAAAAACCAGCCGAGAGCAATTCTGCACCACTCTTGGAAGCCTGTGGTGTGTTCACATAGGAATCAGTCACGCACAGGGTATTCCATTAAAACGTCAGGGACATAACTGTTCCCTGGCAGACGCCATTGTGTAATGGCCACTGGATGAGACACGACAAAACCTCCACGGAAGCGTTCCCATGAGTGTACCAGCCCAGATTTCATGACTGAAGGGCCCACAGGGGGAAAAAAATCGTCACCGTCAACCAACTGCCGTGTGCATCCCGCATCCTAATTCGATGCTGTTCCATTGACAGCCGAAGACAGTACAACTCTAGACACGGCCAAGCATTCGCCATGAGGTCTGACGTGCACTCTGAAGAGAGTCCCGAGTCACAGTCTTTCCGCTGTCAACAGCACTTTCCCATGTGGTCAGTGGGTCTTTCCTCACCGTCACTGAGCCTTGCCCCAGAGTCGGACAAAAGGCACTTCAAAGAGGCTTTGTAGCCTTCCTAGCCTGTGTCGCACGCAGCGAATCATCACCCTTCCAACCCCCCCCCCCTCCCCCAATTCCTCTCCCCTTCTGCTCGCTTTTCAATCTACTTTTTGGTTGAAACAAAAAGAAATCAAAGAAATCGATAAGGAGATGAATCAATCAATAAATAGATAAATAAAAGATGAATAAACCAACGAACGCTCCCCTCCTCGCTTTTCAATCCAGATTCTGGTTAAAGCAAAACATAAATAAAATCAAATGAATACATAGATAGGTGGGTAGACAAAGAAAGAAAGAAAGAAAGAAAGAAAGAAAGAAAGAAAGAAACAGCAGCCAACCAAAACAAACAAATAAACACAAACCAAGCAGAACTGATCAGTGACGATTGTATGTCCCCCTAGGACAAAATAAGCTATGAGGTTGTTGTACAATCAGAAGAAGAAGGGGAAAAAAAAGTCCTCCGACTGTGTACCCTCATGCCCTGCTGTTAATGATGACCTCAGTTTCCATCCCCTGTCTACATCTACGCCTTTGGTTAGCTCCCTTTAGGTCGCCGGTATCAGTAAGCTCATGAGGACTGTCTCGTCGGACGGACATGGTGGCGCCCTCTGGAAGCATACGCTTACTCAGCGCCCCCACCCCCCTTTCTCCATCCCCCCTCCCAACCCCCTAGGAATTAGTTTCGTCTGAAGAGGACATAGTGTAGAGCGTTCTGAGCACGCTGGATCAGAACAGGCGCCAGCCACTGAACACCACCTGAGTCACTCGGCGGAGAGTGCAGTGTCTCCTCTGGTGGGGGGTGGGGAGGGGGGGGGGGGGGGGGGGGGGGGGGGGTGGGGGGGGGGGGGGGGGGGGGGGGGGGGGGGGGGGGGGGGGGGGGGGGGGGGGGGGGGGGGGGGGGGGGGGGGGGGGGGGGGGGGGGGGGGGGGGGGGGGGGGGGGGGGGGGGGGGGGGTGCTAGGTGGGGGGAGGATCTGGGGCGGTGCGGGGGGTGTGGGGGGGCGGGGGGGGGGGGGGGGGGGGGGGGGAGAGATGGGGAGGGGGAGGAGAGGGGGGCGGGGGCCAGAATGCGTGGTGTGGGGGCCACACCACTGATGGGGCACAGAAGGTCGGCTGAGTTTCCACCATCATGAAATGAAACGAAAACACATTTGTCGTAGAAGCCTTCTTTCCTCCGGTCACATGTTGTGAAAAGCCCAACAACGAACCTGCCGCTATTGCTCCTTAGTGGATGATTTAGGCCTTTGGTGCTTTGCTCCCTTTATCTATTCCCGTTCCAGCTACAAATACATCACACAGAGAGGTCGTATTCCACAGCACCAAATGGCTGAGCTGTCGAACAGGTATGCTTCTCTCAGCCTTCCCTCTTCTCAAAGTTGAGATCGGCCATGAGGTGTTAATGAACAACACTTCCCCGTTGTACAAAACGAAGAATACCACAGCTTTCCGTTCCTCATAACGAGGAAACCACAGCTTTCCGTTCCCCATAACGAGGAATACCACAGCTTTCCGTTCCCATAACGAGGAATACCACAGCTTTCCGTTCCCATAACGAGGAATACCACAGCTTTCCGTTCCTCATAACGAGAATACCACAGCGATTAATTCCACAGTTTTTCCGTTCTCCATAACGACGAATACCATAACGAGGAATACCACAGCTTTTGCGTTCCCCATAACGAGGAATACCACAGCTTTCCGTTCCTCATAACGAGGAATACCACAGCTTTCCGTTCCCCATAACGAGGAATACCACAGCTTTCCGTTCCTCATAACGAGGAATACCACAGCTTTCCGTTCCCCATAACGAGGAATACCGCAGCTTTCCGTTCCTCATAACGAGGAATACCACAGCTTTCCGTTCCTCATAACGAGGAATACCACAGCGATTAATTCCACAGCTTTCCGTTCCTCATAACGAGGAATACCACAGCGATGAATACCACAGCTTTCTGTTTCTCCATAACGATGAATGCCACAGCGATGATTACCACAGCTTTCCGCTCCCCATAACGAGGAATACCACAGCTTTACAACGCACGCGGTGGACCTACTGGAAATGATGGGAGTCCAGACGAGGACAACTCCCCCCTTCTTCACCCCCAGTCTGTTCCTGCCTGTCTTTACTTGCCCAAACCTCCGACGTCTCTCCAACGCCTTCCCAAACCCCACCCAAGTCAAGTCAAGTCAGCCAGAACCTGAGAGTCAAGAGGCGACGAAGCTAATCAAAACCTTGTTAACCATCACCCCCCCCCCCTCCACCCCACTCCCCATATACACACACACACACACACACACACACACACACACACACACACCGACCCTTAAGGGTAGGAAACCAGCCCCCTCATCCACCTCCCCTCTGCACCTCTCCCTCCCCTCCTCCCTTACCCCTCCCTTCACTCTTTCTCCGCTCGTCCTCCTCCTCGTCCTCCTCTTTCTCCTCCTCCCCCTCCTCCTCCTCCTACCCATTTGAACGGAAACGCCCCCCAAGTGTTGGCGGCACAAGCAAGAACAGGTCTCGGGTCGAGAGATGGGCGGGGAGGGGAAGGATGTAACAGAAGCGATGGGCTTTGTGTGAGGCGATGATGATGATGATGATGATGATGATGATGATTGGGGTGGCGACCGTTCGCATCTGTCACTGCTTTCAAAGCCGTCAGAAAGAGATAGAAAGACAGAGAGACAGAGAGAGAGAGCAGAGGTGGGACGGGAAAAGGGGGGAAAGAGGAGGTTGGAAGACAGGGGAGCTTGCGCAGTTTAGCCGTCGTTAGACATTGCCCTGAGAGCGGCGTGGATACAGGGGTATCTTTTCATGGACATAGAAGGACGATCTTCATGGTGA
>CM065738.1:50107594-50112594 GCA_033310375.1 Conus canariensis | reverse complement strand
TAGGGCAAAAACAAAATTTGAAAAATTTATAAAAAAAAAAAAAAAAACCTAGCTGTGTGGCCTCACAGCGTCTTTGAATTAATTGCTCCCTGTGGAATGCCGCCACAAAAGCACAGGCGCCTGGGTATGGCTGCATGCTGCTGGAAGGATACGAAAGATGAGACAGTAAAAAGGAAAGGAATAAATAAATGAAAAGACAAATAAATCAGTAAATAAATACACACATAAAAATTGTCGACTGGTCAGCGCTTTTGGTGACGGTGCACTGGTGGTGGTGGTGGTGGTGGTATGTGTCCGTTCTTGGGTTCGTGGCTTTGTTGTGTGCGTGTGCATGCGCGCACGTGTGTATGTCTTCAAGTCCTGTGTCTGTGCGTGCAGTGTGTGTGTGTGTGTGTGTGAATGCCTGCGAGCGTGTGTGCTGTGTGTATACATGCATGTCCTCTTGTGTGTGTGCGTATGTGTGTGTGTGTGTGTGCGCGCGCGCGCGTGCGTGCGTGTGTGAATGCCTGCGAGCGTGTGTGCTGTGTGTGTATGCGAGTGTGCCTGCGTGCGGGCGTGGTGTGTGTGTGTGTGTGTGTGTGTGTGTGTGTGTGTGTGTGTGTGTGTGTGTGCCTACTTGCGGGCGTGTGGTGTGTGTGCATGTGTGTAAAAGTGTTACATTGAAAGGATAGTAGCACTAAACACAGCAACAACAACAACGACAAAAAAAAACAACAACAACGAATTAACAACGGACAGAACGCATGAAGCAACTTCCCAACTGTCCACCCCCACCACACGCCTTTCTACCCGTCTCCCTTCCTCGCCCAGACATGGACAAAGGTCTTGAACGTAGGCGCAGGTGTTCCGGAGTTAAGACCGTTACATCAGCAACGTCGGGTACTCCCTGACGGGCTGGCTTCACTCAGTCTTGGGCCTATCTCCACCTCTGTGGCGAGGGGGGTGGGGGCTGAGAGGTGTAGATGGGTGAGGAAAGTGGGGGTGAGAGGTGAGAGTTTTGGTGCTTGTTTCTGCGGCGTTGTTAGGATGCTGGGAGGGAGGAGGGGGAAGAACTTTTTTTTTTATTTGTTGAGCCACTGGCACAAACAGGTGGAGGGGAGAGATGAGAGAGAGAGAGAGAGAGAGGGGGGGTGGAGAGAGGGGGGGATACGGGCGGCTGGAGGTATAGAGGGAGAACAGGCACCCGCTTTATGAAAACTGTCCCGAACTTTTCTTTATTGGGGGTACTGTCACGAACGGGGGAAGGAGGGGGGAGGGGGAAGAGGGGAGGGGCAACACCCTCTATACTCCCACACCACCGCTGTCTCCCCGATTCACCCCCTGACCGTTTGCACGTTTCAGGCCCCTACAAAGGTGACGCATGGAATGGAACCCCCGACAGCTCTGCACCAGCAACAAGAGCCACTGCATGAGTGCACACCACTTCATAGTTTGTACGCGACAGCTATTTTTTTTAAAAAATGGAATTTTTAAAAAGAACGAAAAGAGACTGTGCCTCAAATTTAAAGGAAAAAAAAAAAACTCGACAGCTATTTAAAAAAAAGTGGAATTTAAAAAAAAGAACGAAAAGAAACTGTGCCTCAAATTTAAAGAAAGAAAAAAAGGACGTATCCTGTCTCTTCGTAACAAAATCTCCCGTCAACGGACTCGGCGGCACACGGCAGACCGACTTCCCCCCCGTATCAGAAGTGTGTGGGCACACGGCATAACCATTCAAAACGCCATGAAGAATATTCAAATCAGACGGCAAAGCCACGCCCTCTGGCGTGTGCAGAGATTGGCCCGGGGTGGAGTGGGGGAGGGGGCGCTGGGGGGAAAGGGGAGCGGAGGGGGCGCGTGGGGGGGGGGGGGGGAGGGGGGCGCCTGGAGGACGTGAGTAGCTCGACAAGCAGCCCGCTCTGGTCGTACTCCCCTGTGGCGTCCCTCGCCTGGCTGACGACGACACGGGACCGTTTCTGGCGGGGAGAAAAGCGGGTCAGGCTAGGGGACTCTGGCTGTGAACGGTATGAAAGGGGTACGTCCCTGCCACACACACACCCCGCCACCCGCCTCCTATAAAACGGGATCCGCTCCAGGGTGGCTGACTACGTCTTGTGTGTCGTCGCTTCGGGTGGGGCATGGTTGAAAAGTCACTGTTCACGTTTTTTTTTATGTGTCCTTGGTATCTACATCTCGAACTGCACTGTTCCGGGTGGAAGGCCGTCAGCTAGAGCTCCCACGTTCCTGGCCGTTTTGTGGCCGGCAAGGACTTGGCCGCTGTTTGTTTCCGACTGTGCATACTGGTTGACAGGTATTTAAACCAGTCTGGAAAGGCAAAACTTACAGGACCGCAAAATCCCGTCTTTGATTGGTGTGCCGAGCGTGGACCAGACGACATTGGAGAGTTAGGAGCTGGGGATTCGGGAAACCACAAGTGTTGTGGTGTGCAGTTTTTCATTGCATTCAGGTCAGCGTCAAGCTGATAGTCTGTAGATGGTTGGCGACCTCACAACAGTTCTCAGCCGTGTGGACTGATCACTATTGGCGGACGCTGATTGGTCGGACTGCGTTTCAGCATGTGTTGATTGGTCATAATTATTACTTACGCTTCCTCCAGTCTCATTGTTTCGCTAGATTCCAAACTGCTCTGATTCTGTGAAATCAACGGCAGACGATTTATGCTCGGCTCAAGAACGCGGGCGTATTGGTGAGTTTTTCTCTTGACATATATTGTCAAGACTTTTTCTTCGTTGTCGGCTGATTTCTGAAGACAAAACCGCGTTGAAACGACATCGGACTGTCGTAGGCTGTCGTCGCTAAACCTCACACTTCAGGCGCGAGACAGAGCCGCAGAAGAAGAGACAGCAATCTAAACAGACGACAGACACCAGGGCGCGCTCGCGAGCCGGGCGGGGGAGAGCAGACGACAGTTCAGCTAACTGTTTGAGCGAGGGGAAGCTAGCGGGACAAAATTCTTCGTCTGTTTCCGCTCAGTCGCTTGCCCTCAGCGGTTGACAGTGGAGAGAGAGGGAGGGAGGGAGTGCATTGCTCAGAGGACAACTGTGCTGGACGTATAATGCGTGCCGACTGCATGCCCCACTGTGGATCGTCGAAGTGTCGACAGTCAGAAAACGTGTGAACACTAACCCAGCTTAGTGCATTGTGTGCAAACTCGTGAGTTGAACTGCCGCAGTGAGTGCGTTTGGTGAGTGACGAACAGTGAATGATACCATGCGGGGGGCTTGACGGTACGATGTAGGGCGAAAAGCGTGGACTTGTCCGTTCTGAGAACGAGCAGAGGGACGTGTTTACTACCCCCCCTCCCCCGTTCATTCACCACGATGGGTGCCTGGCTGTGTTACCTGTTCGTCTTCTGCGCTCTTTTCTGGATGATGGCCAGCGGTGAGGATGGGGTAAGTAACCCGAATTTAAAACAGACTCGCTCCAAGACGTGTGAACACCGACACAAATTGTTTTGCTCAAGACGAGTGTTGACGTATAGACGTGTTACTTCATAACCTCATAATAATCAGCCTGTTGATTGTGGAGACTTTACGGACGAATAAGAAAAACCGTGTATCAACGTTACAATCGGCGGGTTGTATTACAGAATAATCTGCTTGCAAACTTTTCGCAAGACCTCCTCTCAGTCTCATCCATATTTTCTTTGTTCCATTGATGGTAGAAGACATCGTTAACAATTTTATGCGGATATCTATTTCAGCTCGAGCTCGGATGTGTGTGTGTGTGTGTGTGTGTGCGTGTGTGTGTGTGTGTGTGTGTGTTCCATTGAAGTCTTTAAAGTCCCAAAGACAGAGAAGGTACAACAGGAAAGGAACATTTTTCAGGCTCATATATCACACCCGTACATAGAACATAAACGGGAATCATGATATGAATAGTGGGGTGAATATTCTTGTTATTTGTAAAAGGTTTGTGTTCATTTTTTTTTCAAATGAGAAATTAGTGAATGAAAGCAATTATCATAATCTTCACACAGTTCTCGAAAGCCATGGGAGTATTAGAGCCATAGTATCAGTGATACTGCAGTACTTACGAGAGCAATTTTAGAATAAATTATGGTAATGTTTACTTGGCTGAAAGTGACTTCGAAAATGTCCAGAGGCATTTGACCAAAAGAATCAGGTATGTGATTTATATCATTGACCATGCATAAGCAAATAATTGAGACGCAGAAAAACATAACCAGCCAGGAAATTGGTAGAGTTAGAGGACACATAACCTACACTTTGGAAATGGCAATCGGGTGTTCTGATCTGGGGTACGGGGGAGGGAGGAGAAGGACGGAGGGAGGAAACCATGTATGTTCTTGGAACTAAATGCCTCGACAGAAACTTAGACGCCTAACATGTAGCATAAAGAAGCTTAGTATCATTAATTAATACCAACTCCAGTCTGTTCCCCACTCTACTCCCCCCACCCAATGGCAGTTGTAAAAATCGGCAGTAACCACCCCCACCGTTTAAAAATCCAGGTAGAACGTACACAAGTATGTTGCTTGTTTTCTACAAAATAGCATATTTTCTGTCTGGACAGTGATGTGCAGGTTAGCTCTCCTCCCTCCCCCCCCCCCCCCCCCTTCATCCTACACCCACCCACCCCATCCACGACCTCCCCACCCTCTCAGCGCGCGCGTGCGTGCGCGCGCGCACACACACACACACACACACACACACACACAAACACACACACAAACACGCGCGCGCGCGCACGCATGCATACACACACACACAGCTAAATGTACCAAGACGTCATATTAGGACGCAGCCAACGCTCAAGCAGAAGTTTATCTGAAGTTACTTGCCGTTTGATCTTGGCGCGGCGAAAGTAATCAAGATCAAAGGACGGTTTAACAGTTGCTATCAAACAACCCACACCGCACGAAACGAGGTCAAGGGCTTTAGGATAATGGGTTTATCAGCGCCACTTCCATTGTGGACAAACAAACCCACTGGATATTATTGCGTGACTGAGTTTGAAATTGCTATGGCCTCTGTTTG
>CM065738.1:50095094-50102594 GCA_033310375.1 Conus canariensis | reverse complement strand
CCTTGAAGTGAGTCGTAGTTTGACAAGTTTCTCCTTTGAAATGAGTGTTTTGACTAATTATGTCCTTGAAATGAGTGTCGTTTGACAAGTTATCTCCTTTGAAATGAGGGTGTTTGGACTAGTTACGTCCCTTGCAATGTGCGTAGTTTGACAAGTTATCTCCTTTGAAATGCGGAGATTGACTAGTCCGTCCTTGAATGAGTAGTTTACATTATCTCCTTTGAAATGAGTGTTGTTTGACAAGTTATCTCCTTTGAAATGAGTTGTTTGACAAGTTATCTCTTTTCAAATGAGTGTTGTTTGACAAGTTATGTCCTTTGAAATGATGCGTCGTTTGACAAGTTATCTCCTTTGAAATGGTGTTGTTTGACAAGTTATCTCCTTTGAAATGGGTGTTGTTTGACAAGTTACGTCCTTTGAAATAGTGTGTTTTGACAAGTTTACGTCCTTGAAATAAGCGTCGTTTTGGCCGTTGTGTGTGAACAACGTGTTGTTTTGGTGTCAGTGTCTGAGTGACGAGTTGTTTACGGTTGTTAGTGCCGCTTCGGTGATTGTCCCCCCAACTGTTTCCCGGCGTGACACTTAAAGTGTGCTGTCTGTTTGTGGTTGGAAGTCACGACTGTTTTGAAATGCGTGTCACGGCTAATGTTAAGACGTTGTTTTTTTTTGTCGAGTGCTGGTGAGGTAGTGTTGGTGTCCTTGTTGAAGTGCGCATTGTTGTGCGGTCCGAGTCCGTCACATCAAGCCTTTGCGTCTGTCTGTCAGTCTGTGGGAATGTTGGGACTTTGGCTTGGTTTCCGTGGGGTGTGGAAAGTGCTATGTCGTTGTGCATGATGACTGTGAGTCGGTTTTGCTGCTCGCACGAGCGCGCGCGCGTGCGCTCACACGCACACACACACACACGCGCGCATACACGCACGGCGCGCACGCGCGCACACACACACACATACACACGCACACGCACGCATGCTGCACACACACAACACACACACACACACACACACACACACACACACACACGGGCGCGCACTTTGCACACGCACGTACGCTGCATGCACACACATGCGCGCGCGTGCATACAGAGTGAGAGAGAGAGCGAGTGTAAGTAACACTCTTTTTGGAGCGATCTGCCCTATTATTACATAGTTTACCGCCCCTCCCAATTTTGCTTCATTCTTGACATCTCGCCTTCCCCATCCTCACATCTCCCCCACCACCACCCCACACACATGAACGCCCACGCACGCACCCCCTGCCCCCCCCCTCCTCCCCCCCACACGCTTGCGCGCACACGATGCACGCACGCACATATCCACTCCATGGTATAGACCGCAGACTGTAGCCAATGTATGGTATAGACCGCAGACTGTAGCCTATGTAAGGTATAGACCGCAGACTGTAGTCTATGTATGGTATACACCGCAGACTGTAGACTATGTATATGGTATGACCGCAGACTGTAGACTATGTATGGTATTGACCGCAGACTGTAGCCTATGTATGGTATAGACAGCAGGCTGTAGCCTATGTATGGTATAAACCGCAGACTGTAGCCTATGTATGGTATAAACCGCAGACTGTAGACTGTGTACGGTATAAACCGCAGACTGTAGACTATGTATGGTGTAGACTGCAGCCATCTTTCCGGTGTCAGTGTGCCAGGTATGCGCCCTCACCCTGTCACTGCTCCCTCAATGGCCCCTGTGTTGACTTCAGGTAGATCCCCCTCCCCCACCCCCCACCCCCAAATCCCCTCTGAGGGACTACAATGGAGGGAGAGCCACAGCGTGCCGTCAAGGGGTGAAACGAGAGGGGTAGGTGGTATACACATTTCGCAGGGGGGTGGGGGTGGGGGGGTGAAAGCGCGAACAGGTGTTGAAATCAAATAACGGCCTTACGGGAGAAACCTCGGTGTTGTGTGTGTGTGTGTGTGTGTGTGTGTGTGTGTGTGCTGTCAGTACAACCTTGAGTTAATCTGACAGTAAATTAGTTTCAGGTTGGTGTGATGTGTGTGTGGTGTGTGTGTGTTGTGTGTGTGAATCATCGGAGGACGTTTCAGTTTTACGGTGTACGGAGACGGACCATTGTTTGTTAAAGCCATTGGGCCATACGAAGACCTGTTAGTTGCCCACGGTGAAAAGAAGAACCATGAGATGGTATGGTCATGTATCAGGATCAACAGGACTTGCCAAGACCATTCTACAAGGAACAGTGCGAGGAGGCAGAAGGAGAGGAAGACAGAGAAAGAGATGGGGGACAACATCAGTGTGAATGGACTGGCCTCACACTCAGCAACTGCCTTAGAGCGTCTGAGAACCGGGAGGAGTGGAGGAAGCAGGTTGCGAAGTCTTCTGTGGCGCCCCAACACGTCTTCAAGACTCTGGGATAAGTGTGATAGATGTGACAGGAAAGAGACAAAACCGGCGGCATAAATTATGTGTCCCCCCTCCCCAGAGCAATTTGCCGCGGACAGAAATGAACAAACAGACCGGTCAACAAACCAAACCAGTGATATCCGGAACCGTCCCAAAGGGGTGGGAGGGGGAGAGAAGGGGTTAGCAGGCCAGTTCACGTGACACCATGTGCGTCAGGCCTATCTTGTGCCATACAGTGACAGAAATGTGCACAATGACCCGCCTGTCTCTGTCTTTGATAAATGTACATATCTGAATGTAATCACGCTTGCTTTTCGCGATGTTTGCTAACATATCCTTAGCGAATTTAGAGCAGTATAGAGAGAGAGAGAGAGAGAGAGAGAGAGACAGACAGACAGACAGACAGACAGAGAGAGACAGAGACAGACAGAGAGACAGAGTCAGACAGCATGAAATGACGACCTTTTCCGATGTCATCGTACAAACTAATTCTGTGCTGGTTTTTTGATCGGAAAGATAACACTTGTCAGCACATGGCCACACACTGACTCTGCATCTGTTGATTTTTTCAAGTTTTGTTTGTTTGTTGTTGTGTTTGTTTTAAATTAAAGGGCGTTGCAGGAAACCGTTTTCAATCCCAGGAAATCCATACGACCCTAAACGAAGGTGGCTGTGCGTAGTTCACAACTGGCGGAAGGGAAGCTTTACCGGTAATCCTCCCGTCACGGAAGTGGTTATAGATCTAGCAGCTGCATGTAGAAAAAAAAAAAAAAGAAGAGAACCCCCCCCCCCCCCCCCCCCCACAAAAACAGAAAAGAGATGAGGGCGTGCGGGGCTGGGAGGGGGGAGAGGGAGGGAGGGGGTGGTAAAGGTCTACTCTAGACCCGGCAGGTCCTAAACATCCTGAACAGAGCTCTCTCAGCTCGCCGCTAATCCTCCCTTTAGCAGAAGAGGGTCGAGAAGTAGCCGGTGCGCGCGTGCAATACCCCCCAGGGCGGGTGGGGTGCGTCTGTATGTGTGTGTGTGGGGGGGGGGGGGTAGGGGGATCCCTCACAGGGGGGATTAGACAGCCTGAGGGGTGGGGGGGGGGGGGGCTGTTCCGTCGCTTGTCCAAGTTCTGCAGGGTCTAGGGAAGGGGGAGTGAGGACACGCCCCCCCCCCCCCCCTCCTCCCCCCCCTCCCTCCCCCCTCCCCCCGTAGGTCGGGAGGGGGTGTCTGTGCCGGCCGGGGCCCTGTCTGGGTGTTCGTTTGCTGTAGGAAGGGTTGGGGGAATAGATGTCTGTGCTGGTTGGGGCCCTGTCTGGGTGTCCGCCTGCTGTAGGAAGGGTTAGGGAGGGGATGTCTGTGCTGGTTGGGGCCCTGTCTGGGTGTCCGCCTGCTGTTGGAAGGGTTGGGGGAGGGGGATGTCTGTGCCGGCTAGGGCCCTGTCCGGGTGTCCGCCTGCTGTAGGAAGGGTTGGGGGAGGGGGATGTCTGTGCCGGCTGGGGCCCTGTCCGGGTGTCCGCCTGCTGTAGGAAGGGTTGGGGGAGGGGGATGTCTGTGCCGGCTGGGGCCCTGTCCGGGTGTCCGCCTGCTGTAGGAAGGTTGGGGGAGGGGATGTCTGTGCCGGTTGGGGCCCTGTCCGGGTGTCCGCCTGCTGTAGGAAGGGTTGGGGGAGGGGGATGTCTGTGCCGGTTGGGGCCCTGTCCGGGTGTCCGCCTGCTGTAGGAAGGGTTAGGGGAGGGGGCGTCTGTGCTGTGCCGGCTGGGGCCCTGTCCGGGTGTCCGCCTGCTGTAGGAAGGGTTGGGGGAGGGGATGTCTGTGCCGGCTGGGGCCCTGTCTGGGTGTCCGCCTGCTGTAGGAAGGGTTAGGGGAGGGGGTGTCTGTGCTGTGCCGGTTGGGGCCCTGTCTAGGTGTCCGCCTGCTGTAGGAAGGGATGGGGAGGAGGTGGAAGGACCCTCTGTGCTGTCTCTCAGGGAGGGGGGGGGGGTTGGTATCTGTTGTGTGTGCTCTGTCTGTGTCTGTCGGTCTGTCTGTCTGTCTGTCTGTCTCTCTCTCTCTCTCTCTCCTCTCTCTCTCTCTCTCTCTCTCTCTCTCTTTTACACACATGTTCTCTCTCTCTCTTTCTCTACACATATTCTCTCTCTCTCTCTCTCTCTCTCTCTCTCTCTCTCTCTCTCTCTTCCTGCATGTGTGTGTGTGTGTGTGTGCGCGCGCGCACGCGCGCGCGCGCTTTCGATCTCTCGTGCATCTGCCTTTGTGCACTATGTCGCAAGCAGATGTAAAAGTGTGCTGTTGGTTTGACAAAGCCAGCCGTCTGTTTGAGGACTGAAAGAGAAAAAATCGAAAGAGGAGACGGAGAAAGTGTGAGCGTGAATGAGAGAGAGAGAGAGAGAGAGAGAGAGAGAGAGAGAGAGAGAGAGAGAGAGACAGACAGACAGACAGACAGACAGACAGACAGAGAGGGAGAGAGAGATTTCATCTGTGCTGAGAAAACATGTCAGTCTATATATATGCAAAATTCACACACACACACACACACACACACACACACACACACACACACACACACACACACACACACACAAGCGCGCGCTCTGTCGCTCTCTCTTCCTCCAATACCCTCCCCTCCCCTCCCCCTTAGATCTCGCTATCTCCGATGGACAAAAAAAATCGCTATGTGAAAATTTCAAACACACGCTCCGACATTCTCTCTCTCTCTCTCTCTCTCTCTCTCTCTCTCTCTCTCTCTTCTGTCTCTCTCTCTCTCTCTCTGTCTTCTGTCTCTCTCTCTCTCTCTCTCTCTCTCTCTCTCTCTCTCTCTCTCTCTCTCCAACCCGCACCCCTCACCCCACCCCCTCCTTGCGAGGTTGGTCTTTGTGTTGCCAGTGAGTACAGGCGGCGTGTGGCTGAGGTGCCGCCAGACAGAAAGCCCCCCACACCCACACCCCCACCCCCGTCCCGTGCTCCTTGGTATCTGTCTGGCCCTCGCAGGCAGGGGCCTGTCTGATAGTATTTTCCGTACCGCCTCCAACCTTTCTGCACCTTTCTGCACCAGACCAGATCGGATAGTCGCCGGACGGGACGGTCACGCCCTCGTGATAAACCTCTGCTCTCCGTCTCTGTCAGCGTGAACTGGGCCCCAGGTTTTCCCCTGTTAATCGAACGAGCCGGTGAATGCTGGTGTTTGCATCCAGTGGGTGAATGGACGAGAGCAAAAACACCGGGCTTTGTAAGGGAATAGTCGTAGAAAGACCGGCTTTGTTTTGTTTTTTCCTTTTTTTTTTTTTTTTTTTTTGTTCTTTTTGTTTTGTTTTGATTTGTTTTTTAAAAGAGACACGCACAACTTGCACTAAGATGTGTACAGCTTTAAGAAAGAAACGAGTAGCCACGTGCGTCCTGTTACGTTGTCACAAGACGGCGGCGAAACATACGAAAATGCGGTGACAGGCCAGATATGGCCCTTTGCGTTCGGCCGGGCTATAAGCAACATCCTCGCTCTCTCTCTTCTCTCTCTCTCTCTCTCTCTCTCTCTCTCTCTCTCTCTCCTTCTCTTGTCCAGGCTGTGTAAAACGTGTGCCCTGCCGTATATCCTGGCTGTGTGTCCCCCAGTCGTGTTCCCCCTCCCCTCCCTCCCTACCCCTCCCCCCCCCCCCCCCCCCCCCCCCCGCCCAGATCTCCAGGAAGAGGCGACGACAGCCACACGGGGCGGATTGAGCGGGGGGGGGGGGGGGGGGGGGACTGTATTATATTGTTTGCCATTCTCGCTCCCGTAGCGTGTCGCGGATTAAACGGAATGCTCCCCCCCCCCCCCCCCCCCCCCCCCCCACACACACACACTGAATCAGCCGTTATCCTGCCTTTCACGCTCCTGGATCCATTGACCTACTCCCATCTCCCCCCCCCCCCCTTCACCTATGGCAGGATACCGTCTCTTATGGCACTTCCCCCTCCCCCCACCTTGTCTCTGTCTGTCTCTCTCTCTCTCTCTCTCTCTCTCTCTCTCTCTCTCTCTCTCTCTCTCTCTGTCGTTCCCCCTCTCTCTGTCTCCCACCCCCTCCCCTCCGTCCATTCACAGCCTGTTACGCTGTCATTGTGGAGAAGTTTGGAGGGAATAAGTAGAGTGGGGTGTATGGGTAAACATTTGTCATTGTATGCAAATGAGAACGCGACAGCGTGTTTCTGCATGCTGAGTGGACAGGGAGGGCAAGAAAGAGAGACACAGAGACAGACAGACAGACGGAGGAGAGAGAGGTGGGGTGGGGAGCTGGAGAAAGAGGTCGATGAGAGCGAGCTGGAGGTGCAGGCAGCTTTATCCGTGAAGGCCGACGCAGCCTCTTAGAAATAGGATACTCCGAAAACAACGCCGCTCACTATTTGAATATCAAATAAACTGCATGTTGACAGTAGAGAGAGAGAGAGAGAGTGGGGTGAGGGAGAGGTGGGGGAGCTGCAAACAAATTCAGATGTAGACGACCATCCTCGAAGGTGGGAGCCCCCTCCCCCTCCCCCCCACCCCCCACCCCTCCCCGACGAGACATCCTTGGAACAAAACTACTAGTACAGTGTTCACATAAAACTTGTTTTTGGTGATAATATACGATTGCAGGCTGTGGTACCCGCAGATTAAGAGGGGGAGGGGGATGAGAGAGACAGAGAGAGAAGCAAGAGACGGACAGACAGAGAGAAGAAAGGGTGAAAGGTGAATGGGCTAGAGAGATTACCAAGGCCGAAAGCTTCGTCTGGAAAAAGAGCAACGGAGGCATTTCATGACCCGTGATGATTCAGATTAAAAATGTCTCCCTCCCAACTACGAATCCGCCAGTCTGTCGTGCGGGATAAAGATGGAATCAACACTACCAGGTCATGCCTGCTGACATTAAAAAAGTGAAGTATTGAACAGGTAATAACAGAGAGGGGGGGGGGGGAGGTCAGGGGGAGAAGGAAAAGTGTAGAGCAACAGCCAGTCGTGGTTGTCCCCCCTGGAGTGCACATCAAAAGCCGTGGGGCGGACGAGCAGTGCAGTGGTAAGGGGAGGCGACGGCGGCCTGCTGTTTGATCCCTGGGCCGCGCGGGGAGGCGGAGGTATGTGTGGTAGTGTCGTGGGGACTGGCTTTCCGCCACCGCTGATCTGAGCGTGACTTCT
>CM065738.1:50087594-50090094 GCA_033310375.1 Conus canariensis | reverse complement strand
CCCGCCTTTGTGTACCCTCCCTACCACCAACAACACCACCATCCCCCGCTTCCCCGCTCCTCCCGCCCCTCCCCTTCTTTGTCGGCCCTCTCACTTGCTGCGAGTGTTTCAAGTAAAATCCCGAGTGAAACCGATTAGGAGTCTTTGTCGAGCTGTAGTCTTCTAGGTTCCGTTGGTACCCACGTCGGGGGCGGAAGGGCCATTGTTCCAGAGGAGGACTTTGTCGCCCCCCCCCCCCCCCCCCCCCCCCCCCCCCCCCCCCGTCCCCGCTTTGTGCTGTGCCGACCAGCGGGCGCTCTGGAGGCTCAGTCAGGCGGATTGAACTCCACGGTCGATGCTCATGTCACCACCCCCCTTGTCCACCACGTTAGACACAGCCGCCATTGTGCCCCTGATGGATCGGGCCAGTTCGGCCGTTAGGGTCAACGGAGAGATGACGCCCACAGGACCCAGAGTTAGCGGGGTGGGGACGGGGGTTGATAAGGATTGGAAGGAGGTGGGGAGGTGGGGCACTTCACTTGGCTCAGGGAAACGTGAATTGCAAGGTGGTAGGCTGCATAGGCCTGCTCCACAGGACACTGACTAGGCGGTCCTTGTGAAGCGCCGGGTGTTGGATGCGCGAAGAGAAAAAGCCGGATTGCCGGTTACCCCAGTCATCCAACCGGGTCAGCCGGCTGGTCAGGCGAAAGCTGAAGCGTAGGTACTAGGCATTCCCACAGCCGATTTCCACATTTTCTCTTTTTTCTTTCTCAGCTGATTTCCTCGCTTGCTTGCCCCCCCCCCCCCCCCCCCCCCCCCCCCCCTAACGCTGATTCCTTCGTTTTTCACTGATGAAAATCTTCAGAAGGGATGGCAGGCATACCACTCCCCAGTTTTTCTGTCCACCGACAGTGTGAAATCTGAATGAAAACTTCGCTAAACATGTATTAACTGCAGCGGACTGTTTTGTAACGATATGACACAGGTGATTTAAAGCACTGCCGGACCCCCGTCCCCCCACCCCCACCCCCTCCCCCTCTTCTCACCGCTTTCCTTCTCTACATTCACTTCCCGCCGCAGTCGCAATTTTCCTAATCTCTCTCTTTTTTTCTTTTTTTTTTTTTTTAACCCAGAGAGTTGGCATGCTTAGGTTCGTCAGGGTTTGTGAAGCTTCGTCAAAGAAGTATTCCCCCCCCCCTCCACCTCCCACGTCCCCTACGACGTTCGCCAAGTGAAACGTACCCTACCCCCCCCCCCCCCAACTCCCTCCACCCTTCCTTCTAACAAGCTGAGGAAGAGACGGACAGGGAGAAGACCTTCACATGACGGGAGGGGGGGGGGGGGGGGGGTGTCAGTCGGAGAAAACACTGGTGGTGTCGTGGGGGAGGGGGGGGGGGGTCAGTCGGAGAAAACACTGGTGGTGTCGTGTGTGTGTGTGTGTGCCGAGGACTTAACACTGTCCCACTGAACCAACAGAAGAGCTGGGGTTACGCAAGACCGTTTCCACTTTAGGGCTCAGGTCTATGACGCGTTCGTAAACCTTCGTAACTTGTCTTCATAACATCAGTCGTAGGCCAAATATCCATGCAGCTAAGAACGGTGTCGTGGATCAGAGGCTTGGAGAAGCAGACGGAAAGCAGCAGTGAGGACAGACCGAAGGAAGACTTTGGGGAGAGGGGCAAGGGGGGAGGGGTACGGGGTATCTGGTACATGGAGGACCTTGAGAGTCAGGCAGATTAGTTTGTGTTAATTTCCACTTCAGTCTGCAAGATCGGACCATGTGGTGAGCGCATTGGTAATCCATGCGTATTGTTTGATTTGGGATGTGAAATAGTAGTGAAGGATTCGACCTGACATCACAGAAAGGAGCGACGAGCAAGCCTTGTCCACCTGCACGCCTGTGTACCAAGCAGTGACACAGTGCATACACAACAATACAAGCGTGCGCACGTGCACCGGCACTGGCCGTTCCAGTTGACTTGAAGGCTGCTTTCCAGCTGCCCGGCTTGAAAACCGAACTGAAACTTTTCTTGACGAACAAGATCTATTCTTTTAATGTATGACTGGTTTTAATATCACCACTGTATACGGAAGCATGTAAGTGTCATAAAACATGAAGGGGTGATGATGCTGGTGTGCTGCCATAAAGGCAGACATGTGTTCCCATACATTTTAATGATTTAAAAAAAAATCCTTTTTGAGAAGAAAATGCTCGTACTATTCGATACTTAAAAAAAAAAAAATTCCAACCGTCTGCCCCCCCCCCCCCCCCCAACCCTTTCACCCCAGGGGCACACAGGCAGCAAAGGATGGTTCTCTGGAGCACTGGAAACGGGGAAGGGGGGGGGGGGGGGGGGGGGACCTGCCTCTCTGTACCTCCTTAGTCAGCTCTTCCTCACTGTGTCTTCTTCCAGCCTGTCGGGCTTGTCCCTCCTTCCCTCTCACCTGCCTGGGTTCCACAGCAGGAGTGTGGGAAGACGTCCACGGTTCTCTGTTTGTCTGTCTGTCTGTCTGTCTGTCT
>CM065738.1:50080094-50082594 GCA_033310375.1 Conus canariensis | reverse complement strand
TTTTCTCATACAGCGTACAGGTGCACCGCTTCTTAGTATCAGTCAACAGGTAATTTCATCTTTTCTCATACAGTGTACAGGTGCACCGCTTCTTAGTATCAGCAAGTAATTCTTCCTGTTATCAAACAGCATACAGGTGCACTGCTTCTGAGTATCAGTCAGCAAGTAATTCTACCCGTTATCAAACAGCATACAGGTGCACTGCTTCTGAGTATCAGTCAGCAAGTAATTCTACCCGTTATCAAACAGCATACAAGTGCACCGCTTCTTAGTATCAATCAACAGGTAACTCTACCTGTTATCAACCAGCGTACAGGCGCACCACTTCTTAGTATCAATCAACAGGTAACTCTACCTGTTATCAACCAGCGTACAGGCGCACCACTTCTTAGTATCAATCAACAGGTAATTCTATCTGTTATCAACCAGCGTACAGGCGCACCACTTCTCAGCGTCAATCAACAAGTAATTCTATCTGTTATCAACCAGCATACAGGTGCACTACTTCTTAGTATCGATCAACAGGCAATTACGCCTTTTCTCAAACAGCGTACAGGTGCACCACTTCTCAGTGTTAATTAATCAGTAATTCATTCCACCTTGCATCAAACAGCCAACAGGAGCGCCACAGCTGGCAGCGACTGATCAATCACCTGGAAAGAGGAGCCTCTTCACAGCAACTTTCCTGGGTGTTAGCAGCGACATGCCAAAGATCCCTCGCCGTTCACATGGACGGACCCGTGTCTGGAGGGAGAGAGAGATTTATTGGTGGGGTGGTTCTTCCTGGCGCGGGCTGCGTCGTTGGATTGTGCCAGAGCCATCGGGTAGTCAGTCTGGAGACAAGGCGTGTCATACACACGATTCACCAGCAAGATCGTAAAAATGCAAATCGGGTTAAGATGATCCCTTGCCAAAGCTCAGCTCACACAGACACACACAGAGCCTAGAGACCGACTTTCGCCGATGTTGTTGATAGACTGGTGGTTTATGTCTTCAACGGGGGCCGTCTTCGTGGGCCCCTGCGTTGGATAAGCGATGGCTGATTACCTGTAAATTCTGGCCTCTAAGACCACCCGGAGAAGGGGAGGGGGGGGGGGGGGGGAGGCGGGGGAGACAGGAAAAAACAAAGGCTGTTTGGTGGTGTGCGTTTGCGCGCGCGTTTAAGTGTGTAAGTGCGCGCGCGTGCGTGCGTTCTCTGTCAGTGTACGTCCGGACACTGATATGTTTGCACAATCGGCATGCGTGGAGTGCAGGAATTCTTGAGCCCTCTCCCTGCTGCTCCGGTTGGTGTCGTGCTTGTGGTTTCATTGTATGTTGCATTGTCGTGTACCAGCTGTTCAAACGCCTTTAAATCGGCTTTGCGGGTGGGTTTGAGCGTGGGGCACATGAATATTAAAGTATATAATTATGAAAACGGAGCGGCTAGAGAATTAACCCAATATGACGAGTACTAGTTTGGGTCGAACGACTGCCTTAGACCTACTTAATGACTGTTTGATTCCGATTCAGACTTCTTTTTATTCTGGTAACGACACACGGACAGGTAATTGCTAATTTGCTGGTAGAGCTCCAGACTGAAATGGGAGGTGTGATCGTGGTCAGTTCTGCAGGGTCTTTGAAAGAGGAGGTGGCCATCCCATCGAGCCAGTTGGTGACGGCCACTTTTTGCCCCACAGCTTCACCTTAAAAGACACTTCGGTGATAGAATAGTTGTCGAGTGAGTGAGTGCCTTGGGCGCGAGAAACGGGGTGGAGAAGGGTGGAGGGCGGGATGAGTGCGCTGTTTGGCGAGGGCTTCAGCGACGTTGGCTGACCT
The DNA here is from genome assembly GCA_033310375.1 of Conus canariensis. Lineage (NCBI taxonomy): Eukaryota > Metazoa > Mollusca > Gastropoda > Neogastropoda > Conidae > Conus > Conus canariensis. Next base: position 50,080,779 of record CM065738.1, on the reverse strand, counting down.
CTCGTCCACCTGTCCGAGGGCGCTGACTTGACTGGTCAGCACCTGTCGCCACCCCCTTCCCCTCCCCTCCCCATCTCTCTCTCTCTCTCTCTCTCTCTCTCTCTCTCTCTCTCGTTGTCAGGCCCCAAGCGGTCAAAGTTCATTTGTTGGGCCGTAGGATTCTGATCCCAACCAGCCGGCCTGGGGGAGAGTGGTCAAGTGTCGGGAATAGAGCTTCGAGTGTTTGGAGTCTCATTCTCAAGTGTCTGGAATCGATTATTAAGTGTGGAGAATCTGTTCTCAAGAGTTTTGGAATCTTTTGGTCAAATGCATAGAATGTGGTCTGAAGTGCGCAGAGTCTATTGTCAAGTGTTTGCAGGAGTCTGTCCTTTCCTGTTGATAGTCCTTTCTCTACGGGTGTCTTCGTCCCCTGTTTCCGCTTCCTGCTTCCTCCTCCCTCTCCCGTTGTGTGTGTGTGTGTGTGTGTGTGTGTGTGTGCAGCGGCGCGCGCTGTGTGTGTGTGTAAAACAACATAAATCACAGTTATGAAAAGGCGTCCACGTCTCTTCAACTGAGAGAACCGGATTACGGTGAAGGAAAGATGAAAGGTGTCACATTCTTGAAAACATTGCTGATGTGTAGATAGCCTTACATAGTCATCATCATCATCATCATCATATCATCATCATTGCAATTGTAATAGTGA
>CM065738.1:50056814-50067494 GCA_033310375.1 Conus canariensis | reverse complement strand
TGGAATGCCCTGTGCATACACGCCCCAGTGTGAACACAGCACAGGCTTCCAAGCAAGGGTGGCGCAGGATTGTTCCCAGCTGGTTTGTTCGGCAGTTGAGGACAGTACTTCTCTGGGTCCCAGTCGCACATTCGGGGGTATCTTTTTTTTCTTTCTTTCTTTGTTTTTTTCCCCCCCCCCCCCCCCCCCCCCCCCCCCCCCCCCCCCCCCCCCCCCCCCCCCCCCCCCCCCCCCCCCCCCCCCCCCCCCCCCCCCCCCCCCCCCCCCCCCCCCCCCCCCCCCCCCCCCCCCCCCCCCCCCCCCCCCCCCCCCCCCCCCCCTCCCCCCCCCCTGTAATCTTACGACGTGAAGACCCGTTTTCAACACCGTATCGCCAGTCTTGAGGGGACTAGATCTTGAAATGAGAGGAAGATCTGAGGTGGAACAGATGCCGTTGGTGTTTACGTCCGAAGCATTCTAACTGTTCAGAGACAGAAGATGCTAAAAAACACGTGAGTGTGAAACGGCGCGCCATGGCAGGTGTAATGCTGTTCACTGTCAATATTTCGATCATTAATCTGGCCTGCACTTCACAATAAATATTTTAGTTTCTAGATCGATATGTTTGACTAATAAACTAGGTAGAAAAAGAACAACAAGAAAAGAAGAGAGAGAGAGAGAGAGAGAGAGAGAGAGAGAGACTCAATGACTGAATGATATTTTAATGTCAATAGCTGTACAGCCGTTATGACATGGGGGCGTGAACTTATTACCCACATAAAGGAAAATTTCTTAACAAAATTTACCAACAAGTCAAAATTTTTAGACATCTGTGTACACACTCACACATTCAAAAGTCCAACGTTTTAAAGTTGTGTTGGACAAAAGCAAAACACAAAACAACAGCATCTCATAAAACATTACCATTGATTGTCACAGAATCAATAACCAACGGCAATGAATAGAAAATAATGTTTACAAGAAAAGGAAGAACAACAAGAGAAAAGAAGAGAGATGAGAGAGAGAGAGAGAGAGAGAGAAGAAGAAAAAAAGTAACTTGTCAGAATGGGAACACAGGCGTAATCTTTCCCTAATGCGCTTGTGTGTGGACAAATTTACTTTTGTGTTTCAAGTAAGTCACAATTACGTCATGAAGAACACTTATGTGAACCAATATAACAGTTAATCTGACAATTCAACCATGAGAATACAGCCGTGCCTTTGACGTGTGTGTGTGTGTGTGTGTGTGTGTGTGTGTGTGTGTACGTGCGTGCGTTTTGAAAGTTACGAGAATTTCTGTTCTAAAAGAACAGTAACTCTTGACCACCTGAAAACTCAATGCCTGAAGGCAGTGCCCTCCCATTCAATGTGTTCCGCGAACTGCAGTGGTACTAGACCTGAAAATGGTCAGAAATTTAGCCCAGATCCCTCTCTGTATATATATATATATATATATATATATATATATATATATATATATGAGGAAGGCAATAAGCCAAATATTGGTTACAAAATCAATACACTTCGTGTGTGTGTGTTGAAAGTAACAAGAATACTGTTCTAAATGAACAGTAACTCTTGACCACCTGAAGCTCAATGACTGAAGGCAGTGCCCTCCCATTCAATGTGTTCGCGTTACTGAAGTGGTGCTAGACCTGAAAATGGTCAGAAGTTCAGCCCAGATCTCTCTCTCTCTGTGTATTTTATATATACATATGTGTGTTTTATATATATATATATATACAATTATAAACAAAACTTGCTCTTATATCTTAGATTGAAGAAAAAGGGAGAGATAAGCATTCATATCTGCAGTGGTAGATAATTCTGCCTGACTAACAGTATGTGCTTGAGTGGGTGAAAGGTGAAAAGTAAAATAAATGCTTCTCAAAATGAGCCCTCAGCAAGCTTATAGTCTCCAAGGGGGAGACAATCTCCAATGGGGAGGAAACTCACTAACATATAACTCCTGGTCAAATACCGATATTTCGAAACCTGATTGTTTCTCCTCAGTGACCACGAAAAGTGGTAATTTGACTCCTCTGCCTTTTCGGTTTTAAAGAAGAATGCTATCCCAGAAAAAGGCTGGTGTGCAATACCGTAGTATGTTTGTTGAGTTTTCAAAAAACCAACCAAAGGTGCCACCTAAGAAGCAAAAGAAAATATGAAAGAGCAAAACAAGCTACATTTTCTTGTGAAAAGTAGAAAATATAAAAAGATAACCTCTTAAGACACAAGTGCTGAGGGCCAGTTCTTGGAATGAACCCGCAAGGGACTAAATTACAATAAACTAATAAATTCCAAGGATAAGTACCGAGCACCATTCCAGCAACTTACAGAGCAGTTTGGTGTTGCAATGACTGCAAGAAATATTCAATTATAAACAAAATTTGCTCTTATGTCTTAGATTGAAGAAATAGGGGGAGATAAGCATTCATATCTGCAGTGGTAGATAATTCTGCCTGACTAACAGTATGTGCTTGAGTGGGTGAAAGGTGAAAAATAAAATAAATGCTTCTCAAAATGAGCCCTCAGCAAGCTTATAGACTCCAAGGGGGAGACAATCTCCAATGGGGAGGAAACTCACTAACATATAACTCCTGGTCAGATACCGATATTTCGAAACCAGATTGTTTCTCCTCAGTGACCGCGGAAAGTGGTAATTTGACTCCTCTGCCTTTTCGGTTTTAAGAAGAATGCTATCCCAGAAAAAGGCTGGTGTGCAATACCGTAGTATTTCTTCAATCTAAGACATAAGACCAAGTTTTGTTTATAATTGAATATTTCTTGCAGTCATTGCAACACCAAACTGCTCTGTAAGTTGCTGGAATGGTGCTCGGTACTTATCCTTGGAATTTATTAGTTTACTAGCCGGTTACCCGGCTTCGCTCGGGTATATAAAAGAGAGAGAGAGAGAGACAGACAGACAGACAGACAGACAGAACAGACAGAGACAGAGAGAGAGACAGACAGAGAGAGAGAGGTCTATAGGCCTACATTACTCAGGTCTTCAGCCCTCGTTCGACCATTTATTTCTTATAAACCGATTTATATAAAAATGTGGTGAAAAATAAGAAAGAACGGTTTTTAACGGGGTTTTATTTTGATAAGATGTGGTGAATGGCGTTCCTAGCATCCCTCTGTATCTGTAAACCGAACGATCATTACAATCAGGGCTTTAAAACGGCGAGAACTCTAAAATCAGAGGATTTTTTCAGATTCTGTTGAATTTTACTTTGCCTTCAGTCCCAAGTCATGATAAAGCGTTCTGTATTTACCTTAGTTAAAAGCAATGTCATACAGAACATGCTTTTGTTTCTTTCTTGAACAGCAAAAGCAGTCTATATCTGTTCCGTTTATCACTCAAACTTCTTACATATTAATTCTACTTTTTACATAAAAAACCCTTATGCCAGCGAAATTGAAACATCAGAATATTGTCAGGTTGAGCTGGGTGCTTACTGCAAGGCCTGGGGATAGACAATGTTTTTTTGTTTTTCCCTGTGGAGCCAGGATGAACAGGCGATCAGGGTTGCCAACTCGTGAGCAGCCCACGTACAGCTGTCCATGCGCGAAGCAGGGCATGTCCAGGTGAAGGACAGCCACTGTCAGCGATTGTCCCTGGGCCTTGTTGATGGACATGGCGAAGCACGTGCGCACAGGGAACTGCAGCCGCTTGAACTGGAAGGGCATGTCGGATGGGATGATGGGGATCCTTGGTAGGAACACATCCTCTCCTTTGTTTTGTCCAGTCATAATGGAGGCCTCAATGATGTGGGGCATCAGCTGCTTCACGACCAGTCGTGTTCCGTTGCACAGTCGAGGAGCATCCAGGTTTCTCAGCAGTATGATGGGGCATCCCACTTTCGTCTGCAGATGGAGCATTGAATCTGCGTGGGTGCTGGTTTGCAGGGGCTTTGTTGGGTCGTATAACGATCCTGTGCTCAGGCAAGTGCGCTTTGTCCAGGGCTGTCTTGAAGTTGGCTACATAAGGGTTGTGAGAGTGCAGCATGGCTTGCAGGCGCTGAATGATCTCTGGTTTCACACCTGGCATAACCTCGCAGCGTCTAGTAGCTTCTTTTTCACTGTCTCCCATAAAGTAAATCTGGAAAAACTGTGGCTCGGTTGATGGCTGCGGCAGCAGGGACCCAATGCTGTGGCAGACCTGTCCCTGCACCTTGAATGTAGGCAGTATCCAGGCAGCTTTACCTCCCGTGCACATCCGAAGCTAGTCATTTGGAAAGCAGAGCTATCTTTTGGAAAGCAGAGTTATACTTTCGTATGTTTGAAAGGACATGACTGGTGTCTGCAGAGTTCCCAAGGAGGTAGAATCGAAGAGGCTCTGGCGGTTCAATCAGGGGTGGCAGTCTGACCTTGCCACTGTTGCAGCAGATTCCTGGTGCATCCCCTCTCCACTTCAGAGCATGGCAATGTGGGCACTCTGCTGACAAAGTGCCGATGAAAACGTCCTTGTGGTTACTGAGATGGTTGAAGCGCTGTAATGAAATGCTGAGTTAAGCCATCTGATTTTGGTTGGTTGTGATAAACCCCTAGCGCTCACACGTCTGTCATGTTCTTGTTCTATTCTAACCTGTCTATGCTGTTGACTTTCTTGCTGTCTATTTGTTGCCTTGCGTTCTCTATCACTTTTTCGTCTACCTTCCCTCTGTTCTAAAGTTTCTTGCTCTCTACGTGCTGCTTTGCGTTCTCTGTCGCTTTTTCGTCTACCTTCCCTCGTTCTAAAGTTTCTTGCTCTCTACGTGCTGCTTTGCGTTCTCTGTCGCTTTTTCGTCACCTTCCCTCTGTTCTAAAGTTTCTTGCTCTCTACGTGCTGCTTTGCGTTCTCTGTCGCTTTTTCGTCTACCTTCCCTCTGTTCTAAAGTTTCTTGCTCTCTACGTGCTGCTTTGCGTTCTCTGTCGCTTTTTCGTCTACCTTCCCTCTGATCTAAAGTTCCTTGCTCTCTACGTGCTGCTTTGCGTTCTCTATCACTTTTTCGTCTACCTTCCCTCTGTTCTAAAGTTTCTTGCTCTCTACGTGCTGCTTTGCGTTCTCTGTCGCTTTTTCGTCTACCTTCCCTCTGATCTAAAGTTCTTGCTCTCTACGTGCTGCTTTGCGTTCTCTATCACTTTTTCGTCTACCTTCCCTCTGTTCTAAAGTTTCTTGCTCTCTACGTGCTGCTTTGCGTTCTCTATCGCCTTTTCGTCTACCTTCCCTCTGTTCTAAAGTTTCTTGCTCTCTACGTGCTGCTTTGCGTTCTCTGTCGCTTTTTCGTCTACCTTCCCTCTGTTCTAAAGTTTCTTGCTCTCTACGTGCTGCTTTGCGTTCTCTGTCGCTTTTCGTCTACCTTCCCTCTGTTCTAAAGTTTCTTGCTCTCTACGTGCTGCTTGCGTTTCTCTGTCGCTTTTTCGTCTACCTTCCCTCTGTTCTAAAGTTTCTTGCTCTCTACGTGCTGCTTTGCGTTCTCTGTCGCTTTTTCGTCTACCTTCCCTCTGTTCTAAAGTTTCTTGCTCTCTACGTGCTGCTTTGCGTTCTCTATCGCCTTTTCGTCTACCTTCCCTCTGTTCGGTTGTCTCTTGGTGTCTACATGCTGCCTTGCGTTTTCTGTCTTTCTGTTGTCTTGCATATCTCTCCTCACTGCTTTCTTCTGATCGAGAACGTTGAACTCTGGCCGTAGCAGAAGAAGAACGTGTGAGCCGGGTTCTCTTTTTGGGCGGCATTGTCACGATTTTAAGTTCGATTGGAAGAATAAAATATATATAAATAAAAGAAGGTTAATTCAGCCTTTCTAGGCGTGTATGTTTTGATATTCAAATCTATAAAACAGAGAAGAAATTAGATGGAATCGCGATGCCCGAAACCACAGACTTTTTGGATGAGCCGAAAAGTTCGTCTGCTTCGGAGTTTGTACTAAAAGAATAAATAATAGATTTGCGAATTAGAAATGGATGTTGACTTACCACAGATCTACACATGGTCAAGTGATACAGAAGAATTCTGATTATTGTCAAGCGTTCATGATGTCATTCAGTCGCTGTGACGTGTGCAGAACAGACAAAGGACACCACGTCTTTTTCTGGGGGTTTCACTTGTGCGATTTTTTTGTGAATACCTCACAGCTCTCTAATGTTGTTTACATAGTTTTTGCCATGAATGACCTTCGTGAATCAGAAGTTCATGGTTTCGTCCATAATTCAAATTAATTTTTTTTTTTTTTTTTTTTGGGGGGGGGGGGGGGGGGGGGGTATGCGCGTTTTGTTCGATATTTTTTCCCCTAAACATTCACGTCAGCACTTTTCCAGATCTATTATATAATAAATCTATCATATAAAGCTGAGTTTGTCTGTCGTGTAGTGTTCCGATGTTCAGTTTTGCGTCTGTGGACGCAAATTGCGTCACGACGCAATGCGTCACGTGATTACCGACCCGACGTTGCTGTTTGTAGGACACCAAGGATACTTGATACCAAATTTGGTGCCGATCGGCCTAAAACTGTGGCCGTGCAGTGTTCCAATGTCCAGTTTTGCGTCTGTGGACGCAAATTGCGTCACGACGCAATGCGTCACGTGATTGCCGACACGACGTTGCTGTTTGTAGGACACCAAGGATACTTGATACCAAATTTGGTGCCGATCGGCCTAAAACTGTGGTCGTGTAGTGTTCCTATGTCCAGTTTTGCGTCTGTGGACGCAAATTGCGTCACGACGCAATGCGTCACGTGATTACCGACCCAACGTTGCTGTTTGTAGGACGCCAAGGATAATTGATACCAAATTTGGTGCCGACCGGCCTAAAACTGTGGCCGTGTAGTGTTCCGATGTCCAGTTTTGCGTCTGTGGACGCAAATTGCGTCACGACGCAATGCGTCACTGATTGCCGACCCAACGTTGCTGTTTGTAGGACGCCAAGGATACTTGATACCAAATTTGGTGCTGATCGGCCCAAAATTGTGGCCGTGTATAAGCGAACAGACGGACAGACAAACTCAGCTTTATGTAATAGAATAAGGTAGATTGTACAGTAATGATCCTCTATGGAATACATGGAATATAGCGTAGATTGTACAATAATGATCCTCTATGGAATACAACAAAGGTTGTACAGTAATGATTATTCACAGAAATAACAAAGATTGTATAGAAATGATCATTCATGGGAATACACGAAGGCTGGCTTTTTCTCCCATAAGGACTTATTCAAGCGGTTGCGATGGAGATTACGTAAAGATATTTTACGACAGTCTGAAAACATTTTGACGTCATACTGATGTGTCAGGCTTAATGCGTCTTTTAACCCAAATTCAGAACGCGCTTCGACCCCGTCTCGGCCCGGTGAGTTTGTATCTCGTGTAGTGTTCCGATGTCCAGTTTCGCGTCTGTGGACGCAAATCGCGTGATCGCCGACCCGACGTTGCTGTTTGTAGGACACCAAGGATACTTGATACCAAATTTGGTGGCGATCGGCCCAAAACTGTGGGCGTGTGTAAGCGAACAGACGGACAGACAAACTCAGCTTTATAATATATATATATATATATATGTGTGTGTGTGTGTGTGTGTGTGTGTGTGTGTGTGTGTGTGTGTGTTCCCAGTAGTGTGGGAGTGGTAGGGGCACTGGCCCTCTAATGAAATCTTTTGGAACGGGAGGGGAACAGATTATCTTCTATTGAAAATATTGGAGGTGGGGGTGTGAAGAACAGCAGATTGTCTGTCTCTCCTTCTCTCCAGAAATTTTGGAAAATGAGCATACCCCATACCCCACCCCACAAGAATTTTGGAATCTCACGCGCGCGTGTGCGCTCGCGCTCGCGCGCGCGCGCGCGCGCGCACACACACACACACACACACACACACACACACACACACACACACACACACACACACACACACACACACACAAGGGCGCTCGCGTTACGTATGCACACACATTTCGCTTTTATACAAAAAAAAAAAAAAAAAAACCTTGTGCGATATTTATTGTTCGAAATTCTTAGGTACTGCCGCACTGACCTAGTTTACTAACCTGTCACTGATCTGCCGAGGTGTTATCTGGAACTTGCTTCTGTCTTCCAAGACTGTAAGGAATGCTGGCATTGACAGCGTTCAAAGATCGTTTCAAATCGAGGTGACTGAGGGCGGAAAATGAAGCAAAATGCTAAAAAGAACAGGGCACCTGTAATCTGTTTGTCTGTGTCTGTGGCGGTGACTAACCCCTTTTCTTCTACTGTCATCTGTTAGTCTGTATCTGTGGCGGTAACTAACCCCTTTTCTTTCTGTTTGTCTGTGTCTGTGGCGGTAACTAACCCCTTTTCTTTTACTGTCATCTGTTTGTCTGTGTCTGTGGCGGTAACTAATCCCTTTTCTTTTACTGTCATCTGTTTGTCTGTATTTGTGGCGGTAATTAACCCCTTTTCTTTTACTGTCATCTATTTGTCTGTATTTGTGGCGGTAATTAACCCCTTTTCTTTTACTGTCATCTGTTTGTCTGTGTCTGTGGCGGTAACTAATCCCTTTTCTTTTACTTGTCATCTGTTTGTCTGTGTCTGTGGCGGTAACTAACCCCTTTTCTTTTACTTGTCATCTGTTTGTCTGTGTCTGTGGCGGTAACTAACCCTTTTCTTTTACTTGTCATCTGTTTGTCTGTGTCTGTGGCGGTAACTAACCCCTTTTCTTTAACTGTCATCTATTTGTCTGTATTTGTGGCGGTAACTAACCCCTTTTCTTTTACTTGTCATCTGTTTGTCTATGTCTGTGGCGGTAATTAACCCCTTTTCTTTTCAAGTGCAGCGTTCACAGAGTATAGTCAGTCAACAGGCGGGGACAACCAAGGCCCCGTGTAGCGAACGTAGACTTGTGTGGAGGGAAGAACGTCAGGCGTTGTGGGGGTCTCCCAGGTGTTTCAAGGATGATTCCCGGGAGATGTCCGGACCTTTCTCTCTTCCTTCCTTCCTTTCTTTTTCTTTTTTAAATTCTTATTTATTTCCCCCACCCACCATACGGTGTGAAGGTGTCACTACACCATACACTAGTACAAAAATAAACCCTGACGCGCGTTCCGTAGCAAACGCCAAAACATTGAAGTCAGCAAGAAAATGTCCATTAGTAGTAGCAATACAACATACAGACCATGAGGGGTTGGGGAAAAAAGGGAAAACAAAAAACAAAAAAAACGTTTTTTCACACACAAAAAGAAGAAGAAGAAAAGAAGAAGAAGAAGAACAAGGAGAGAGAGAGAGAGAGAGAGAGAGAGAGAGAGAGAGAGAGAGAGAGAGAGAGAGAGAGAGAGAGAGACTTTTAGACACTTTGATAGTTTACTGTCATTACCAAAGAGGTCTTTCGACAAGGGGGGAAGATAACAGAACCATAACATTTCCCTCTTCCTTTCCTGCAAACAAATAGTACACTTTCATTCCTAGTGTCTATCAAATCAAAGGTTAATATAAACAAATAAATTCGTAACGTTTCCTTATGTCCTCACCCACAGTAGTAATGCAGTAAGGTTAAAAAAATAAAAATAAAAAAAAATAAAACAAAAATCTTAAGACTGACTCGACCATCCACTCAATCAAATGATGACATTGTATCTTACTGATTTCATCCACATGCGATGAATGATAATACTCATTCGTCGGTCGGTCGGTCGGTCGGTCGGCGAGAGAGAGAGAGAGAGAGAGAAAAGAAAAGAAAAAAAAAAAAAAGAGAAAAAGACAAAAAAAGTAAAGGCGGGGGTGGAGGAGGGGAAAAAAAGAGAGAAAGTCTCCCAGGTCGTCCTCCCAATGAACTGACTGCTTGGCCCAAGACATGGCCCCCAGCCATTGCAGGCAGGAGCGATGTCCCAGAGTCAGGTGGATGGGGGTCAGCATACAGCGGGAAGGATGGGGAGGGGGAGGGGGGGGGGAGGAGGAGTGGGGTCACCTGTGCAAACACACGTGAGGTAGACAGGTGCTTGTCAACCACCGTTGTCGTCACTGGTGACGTCACAGCCACAGCGGGGACGGCGTGGTGTAGTAGACAAGGCACAGGGTAGTGAGTGACACTGTTGAGATGCTGATTAGCGGGCTGTAGGTGCCACGCATCATCTCGTGGTGGTGGGGGTTTGGGGGGGGGGGGGGGGTGGAGACGTGTGAAAGGGGAGTGTTACAGGAAAGCCGAAAGGCGCCATCGTTTGTTGCCATCCGTGTTCAGTAATAACACTCCTGCATTGCACAAACATAGATGTTGATTCTGATACTCCCACACTCAACACTGCAAAAAAAAAAAAAGAAGTAAATAAATAAACAAGCAAATAAATAGATAAATAAACAAGTAAATAAATTCTAATATTACCACACTCAACACTGCAAGAAATAAACAAATGAATAAACAAACAAATAAATAGATAAATAAACAAGTAAACAAATAAATAAAATAAAGCTTAGGCAACGGAAGAATCCTTAGTGATAGATAAATAAACAAGTAAGTAAATAAATAAATAAATAAATAAAGCTTAGGCAACAGAAGAATCCTTAGTGAAAAGTAACATGAAATACACTATAATCGCACACTGAAAAATCAATAGAGGAACAACTAGCAATCAGTAAGCCGCGCAATTATAATTAGAAAAAAAAGGTACAACAGAAAAAGTAGAACAGAAAAAATTAATGCATGGAATATGAAGAGAACAGCTGGAAAACAATCATTCAAGACAGGCAAAATAATATCAGC
>CM065738.1:50001814-50041814 GCA_033310375.1 Conus canariensis | reverse complement strand
GCATGAAGACCTGCTTCGACCTGGACGGACCGAACGGTCAGTTGGTGGAGAGGGGGCTGGTGTGTAGGGGGAGGAGGAGGAGGGGGAGAGGATGGTGGTGGTGGTGAGGGGTGGGGAGCTGGTTACATCCTGAAGTGTGAGAGTTTGGGGGCAAAATCTTGACGACACGTTCAATAACTGATTGGAGTTCACACACACACACACACACACACACACACACACACACACACACCACACACACACACACACACACACACACAGAGACTCTCTCTCTCTCTCTCTCTCTCTCTCTCTCTCTCTCTCTCTCTCTCTCTCACTCACCCACACACATTGATCTGTGTAAGTGTTGGGTGCTGACTTCAAATTATACTGTAATCATTCAAAAATTATTTCAGTTATTAATGTTTTAATATAATTTTTAGATAGTTATTCTTACTTTCGTTTTTATTATTGATTATATCTAGTGGAAACCTGATGCGACACAGTCAAGACTTTTGTGTGTGTGTGTGTGTGTGTGTGTGAGGTGTGTGTGTGTGTGTGTGGGGTGTGTGTGCGCGCGCGCGCGTGCGTGCGTGCTGTGCGTAGTGTGTGTGTGTGGTGTGTGTGTGTGTGTGTGTGTGTGTGTGTGTGTGTGTGTGCTGCGTATGTGTGTGTGCGTGCGTGCATGCGTGCGTGCGCGCATGTGTGTGTGGTGTGTGTGTGCGTGCGTGGTGTGTGTGTTGTGTGTGCGTGCGTTGCGTGGCGTGCGTGCGTGCGTGCGTGCGTGCGTGCGTGCGTGCGTGTGTGTGTGTGTGTGTGTGTGTGTGTGTGTGTGTGTGTGTGCAGGCATTCAGTATGAGTCTACGTCCTTTGACGCCATGGACGAAATCGCCCTGATGCTCCTGGACAGCACGACAGAGGCCATCCTGAAGACTCCGGGACTCCGTCAACGCCTCGGTAAGATGAGTGGCGTTGACGTCTATCCTGCGCGCAGGCCTTGAGAATTGGAACAGGGCATTGCTTTCCGTTTATGTTTGGTCTCCTGTCTGCAGGATAACTTGTATACACCGGGCCAACAGTACATTACTACCACTAGTAGTAGTAGTAGTAGTAGTAGTAGTAGTAGTAGTAGTAGTAGTAGTACTGGTAGTATCATCATCATCATCATCATTACTATTATCGTTACAACTATTGTTGTTGATGTGGTTGTTGTTATTCTTATCATGTTGTTTAATAACAATAATCATTAATATTATTGTCATGAGCATCATTATTCTTGTTGTTGTTTGTTGTCATTCCTTGTCATCATTATTATCATTTTTATCCCTGTCCAAGACCCGTCCACAGAGTACAGTTGAGAGTAAGAACATGACTCCCTGTCCAAGACCATCCTACAGGGTACAGTTGGAGGGTGGACATCATGTCTGTGTCCCTGTCCAAGACCATCCTACAGGGTACAGTGGTGGGTGGTTAATGTGACTCCCTGTCCAAGACCATTCTAAAGAGTACAGTGGAGAGTGGAGATCATGCCCCCTGTCCAAGACCATCCTACAGGGTACAGTGGTGGGTGGTTAATGTGACTCCCTGTCCAAGACCATTCTAAAGAGTACAGTGGAGAGTGGAGATCATAACCCCCTGTCCAAGACCATCCTACAGGGTACAGTGGAGGGTGGTTAATGTGACTCCCCGTCTAAGACCTTTCTACAGGGTACAGTTGAGAATAAGAACATGACTCCTTGCCCAAGACCACTCTACAGGGTACAGTGGAGGGTGGACATCATGTCTGTGTCCCTGTCCAAGACCATCTTACAGGGTACAGTGGAGGGTGGACATCATGTCTGTGTCCCTGTCAAGACCATCTACAGGGTACAGTGAGGGTGGACGTCATGTCTGTGTCCCTGTCCAAGACCATCTACAGGGTACAGTGGAGGGTGGACATCATGTCTGTGTCCCTGTCCAAGACCACTCTACAGGGTACAGTGGAGGGTGGACATCATGTCTGTGTCCCTGTCCAAGACCATGTCTGTGTCCTGTCCAAGACCATTCTACGGGTACAGTGGAGGGTGGACGTCATGTCTGTGTCCCTGTCCAAGACCATGTCTGTGTCCCTGTCCAAGACCATCTACAGGGTACAGTGGAGGGTGGAATCATGTCTGTGTCCTTCCAAGACCATGTCTGTGTCCCTGTCCAAGACCATTCTACAGGGTACAGTGGAGGGTGGACGTCATGTCTGTGTCCCTGTCCAAGACCATGTCTGTGTCCCTGTCCAAGACCATTCTACAGGGTACAGTGGAGGGTGGACATCATGTCTGTGTCCCTGTCCAAGACCATGTCTGTGTCCCTGTCCAAGACCATTCTACAGGGTACAGTGTGGTGGACTCATGTCTGTGTCCCTGTCCAAGACCATGTCTGTGTCCCTGTCCAAGACCATCTACAGGGTACAGTGGAGGGTGGACATCATGTCTGTGTCCCTGTCCAAGACCATTCCTACATCAGGGTACAGTGGAGGGTGGACGTCATGTCTGTGTCCCTGTCCAAGACCATTCCTACAGGGTACAGTGGAGGGTGGACGTCATGTCTGTGTCCCTGTCCAAGACCATCCTACAGGGTACAGTGGAGGGTGGACTCATGTCTGTGTCCCTGTCCAAGACCATCCTACAGGGTACAGTGGAGGGTGGACATCATGTCTGTGTCCCTGTCCAAGACCATGTCTGTGTCCTGTCCAAGACCATCTACAGGGTACAGTGGAGGGTGGACGTCATGTCTGTGTCCCTGTCCAAGACCATTCTACAGGGTACAGTGGAGGGTGGACATCATGTCAGTGTCCCTGTCCAAGACCATTTACAGGGTACAGTGGAGGGTGGACGTCATGTCTGTGTCCCTGTCCAAGACCATCGTCTGTGTCCCTGTCCAAGACCATCTTACAGGGTACAGTGGAGGGTGGACGTCATGTCTGTGTCCCTGTCCAAGACCATCTTACAGGGTACAGTGGAGGGTGGACATCATGTCTGTGTCCCTGTCCAAAGTCCCATGGTCTGTTGTCCCTGTCCACATGACCTCTTACAAGGTACAGTGGAGGGTGGACGTCATGTCTGTGTCCCTGTCCAAGACCATTCTACAGGGTACAGTGGAGGGTGGACGTCATGTCAGTGTCCCTGTCCAAGACCATTCTACAGGGTACAGTGGAGGGTGGACGTCATGTCTGTGTCCCTGTCCAAGACCACTCTACAGGGTACAGTGGAGGGTGGACGTCATGTCTGTGTCCCTGTCCAAGACCATGTCTGTGTCCCTGTCCAAGACCATTCTACAGGGTACAGTGGAGGGTGGACATCATGTCTGTGTCCCTGTCCAAGACCACTCTACAGGGTACAGTGGAGGGTGGACGTCATGTCTGTGTCCTTGTCCAAGACCACTCTACAGGGTACAGTGGAGGGTGGACGTCATGTCTGTGTCCCTGTCCAAGACCATTCTACAGGGTACAGTGGAGGGTGGACATCATGTCTGTGTCCCTGTCCAAGACCATTCTACAGGGTACAGTGGGGGTGGACATCATGTCTGTGTCCCTGTCCAAGACCATTCTACAGGGTACAGTGGAGGGTGGACGTCATGTCTGTGTCCCTGTCCAAGACCATGTCTGTGTCCCTGTCCAAGACCATCCTACAGGGTACAGTGGAGGGTGGACATCATGTCTGTGTCCCTGTCCAAGACCATTCTACAGGGTACAGTGGTGGGTGGTTAATGTGACTCCCTGTCCAAGACCATTCTACAAGGTACAGTCAACAGTCCCCATCATTTCCGCTACGAGAAGAAAATGCTGATGATGAAGATGACGACGACGACGACGACGACGACGACGACGACAACGACGATGATGATATTGATAATAACAATGATGATAATGACGACGACGAGGACGATGATGATAATGAGATCATGATTACTAGTTATGATGATAATGACGACGATGGCGATGGTGATGATGACGGTGATCACGTTATCAAAACGATGGCGATGATCAAAAGAAATCCTGAAAGACGAGTCTCCTCCACACTGACGTTGTCTGTTCCACTGACGTGTCTGTTCCACTGACGTGTCTGTCCCACTGACGTGTCTCACTGACGTGTCTGTTCCACTGACGTGTCTGTCCCACTGACCAGTCTGTCCCACTGACGTGTCTCACTGATGTGTCTGTTCCACTGACCTGTCTGTTCCACTGACGTGTCTGTCCCACTGACCAGTCTGTCCCACTGACGTGTCTCACTGATGTGTCTGTTCCACTGACGTGTCTGTCCCACTGACCAGTCTGTCCCACTGACGTGTCTCACTGATGGTGTCATGATTTCCACTGACCAGTTGTCTGTCCCACTGACGTCTGTCCCCTCGACGTGTCTCACTGATGTGTCTGTTCCACTGACCAGTCTGTCCCACTGACGTGTCCATGATGTGTCTGTTCCACTGACGTGTCTGTCCACTGACTGTCTGTTCCACTGACGTGTCTGTTCCACTGACGTGTCTGTTCCACTGACGTGTCCTGTTCCACTGACCTGTCTGTTCCACTGACGTGTCTGTTCCACTGACCTGTCTGTCCCACTGACCTGTCTGTTCCACTGACCTGTCTGTTCCACTGACGTGTCTGTTCCACTGACGTGTCTGTCCCTGACTGTCTGTTCACTGACGTGTCTGTCCCACTGACCTGTCTGTTCCACTGACGTGTCTGTTCCACTGACCTGTCTATTCCACTGACGTGTCTGTTCCACTGACGTGTCTGTCCCACTGACGTGTCTGTTCCACTGACGTGTCTGTCCCACTGACGTGTCTGTTCCACTGACCTGTCTGTTCCACTGACGTGTCTGTCCCACTGACGTGTCTGTCCCACTGACGTGTCTGTTCCACTGACCTGTCTGTTCCACTGACCTGTCTGTTCCACTGACCTGTCTGTCCCACTGACGTGTCTGTTCCACTGACCTGTCTGTTCCACTGACCTGTCTGTCCCACTGACCTGTCTGTTCCACTGACGTGTCTGTCCCACTGACGTGTCTCACTGACGTGTCTCACTGACGTGTCTCACTGATGTGTCTGTCCCACTGACCTGTCTGTTCCACTGACGTGTCTGTTCCACTGACCTGTCTGTTCCACTGACGTGTCTGTCCCACTGACGTGTCTCACTGACGTGTCTCACTGATGTGTCTGTTCCACTGACGTGTCTGTTCCACTGACCTGTCTGTTCCACTGACGTGTCTGTCCCACTGACGTGTCTCACTGATGTGTCTGTTCCACTGACGTGTCTGTTCCACTGACCTGTCTGTTCCACTGACGTGTCTCACTGACGCGTCTGTTTCACTGACGGTCTGTTCCACTGACGTGTCTGTTTCACTGACGTGTCTGTTCCACTGATGAGTCTGTTCCACTGACGTGTCTGTCTCACTGACGTGTCTGTTCCACTGACGTGTCTGTTCCACTGACGTTGTCTGTCCCACTGACGTGTCCCACTGACGTGTCTGTCCCACTGACGTGTCTGTCCCACTGTCTGTTTCACTGACGTGTCTGTTCCACTGTGACGTGTCTGTTCCAGAACAAGGCATCAATGCCCTGGAGGTGGGATGCGGGACGGGACGGCTCTTCCTCCGCTTCGCCGCCCTATTCCCCAAGTCCCACTTCACCCTCACAGACTTGACCCCCCAACCCATGGAGCGGGCCCGCCGGCACGCCGAGCAGCAGGGCCTGACCAACGTGTCCTTCCACACGCTGGACATCCTCAACGTGCCCGACCACCTCCGGAACACCTTCGACTGGATCGCCTGCGCCGAGGTCATCCACGACCTGCCGTACCCCCTGAAGGCTCTGCAAGGCGTTTACCAGGCGCTGAAGCCCGGGGCTCACTTCTCCCTGGTGGACCGCTTCGTGTCCAGCTACGTGGCGGACAACCTGGGAAGCGAGGAGTCGGCCGTGCTCTACGCCATCAGCACCTTCAAGTGCGTGCCGGAGAGCTTCCAGCAGCCGGACTCGGAGGCTCTGGGCGCGTGCTGGGGCAGGGAGAAGGCCTTCCAGCTGGTCCGGTCCGCGGGGCTGGACGTGCTGGGTCTGTCCCGGTCCGAGGGCTTCGCCACGCTGGCAGTGTGTATGTGTCAGAAGGCTCCGTGAGGTTAGGCTGGAAGTTCTTGGTGGGGGATGGCCAGGGTGGGGTAGGGAGTTATCTTCCGTATTGGGCTGTGTGTGAGTGTGGAAAGGCTCCGTGAGGTTAGGCTGGAAGTTTGGACGGTGGGGTGGAGTGGGTGGGTGGGGTTGGTGGGGGGGGGGGTATCTTAGGCTGTTTGTGTGTGTCAGAAGGCTCCGCAAGGTTGACCTGAAGATTGGGCCGTGGGGTGGAGTGACTGGGTGGGGTAGGGAGTTATCTTTGGTTCTTTCGCTGTTTGCATTTGTCAAAAGGCTGTATGAGGTTGGTAGAAGTTAGGGCTGTGTGGCGGAATGAGTAGGTAGGGTATGGGTTGCTGGTTTTGGTTGTTGTTTTTTTTTTTTTACCTTGGCTGTTTGTGTATGTAGAAAGGCTTTATGAGGTTGACCTGAAGCGACAACAGTGGGATGGAATGGGCAGGGTAGGGGGGGGGGGTATCTTTGATACTTTGGCTGTTTTTATATGTGCAAAGGCTGTGTGAGGTTGGTTGAAGTTTGGACAGTGGGGTGGAATGATTAGGAAGGGTATGGGGTTAGTTTTAGTACTTTGGCTGGGTGTATGTGTCGGAAGACTCTGTGAGGCTAGGGCAGTGAGATGGAGTGACTGGGTGGGAGGGGGGGTGGTGGAGGTTATCTTTAGGCTGGACGTTAGGGCAGTGAGATGGAGTGACTGGGTGGGGGTTGGAGGTTATCTTTAGGTTGGACGTTAGGGCAGTGAGATGGAGTGACTGGGTGGGGGTTGGAGGTTATCTTTAGGTTGGAGGTTAATGCAGTGGGATGGAATGAGTGGGTGGGGGTTGGAGGTTATCTTTAGGCTGGACGTTAGGGCAGTGAGATGGAGTGAGTGGGTGGGGTTGGAGGTTATCTTTAGGCTGGAGGTTAGGGCAGTGGGATGGAATGAGTGGGTGGGGTTGGAGGTTATCTTTAGGCTGGACGTTAGGGCAGTTGATGGAATGAGTGGGTGGGGGTTGGAGGTTATCTTTAGGCTGGACGTTAGGGCAGTGGATGGAATGAGTGGGAGGGGGTTGGAGATTATCTTTAGGCTGGACGTTAGGGCAGTGAGATGGAGTGACTGGGTGGGGGTTGGAGGTTATCTTTAGGCTGGACGTTAGGGCAGTGAGATGGAGTGAGTGGTGGGGGTTGGAGGTTATCTTTAGGTTGGAGGTTAGGGCAGTGGGATGGAATGAGTGGGTGGGGATGGAGGTTATCTTTAGGCTGGACGTTAGGGCAGTGGATGGAATGAGTGGGTGGGGTTGGAGGTTGTCTTTAGGCTGGACGTTAGGGCAGTGGATGGAATGAGTGGGTGGGGGTTGGAGGTTATCTTTAGGCTGGACGTTAGGGCAGTGGATGGAATGAGTGGGTGGGGTTGGAGGTTATCTTTAGGCTGGAGGTTAGGGCAGTGGCATGGAATTAGTCTTTAGTGTTGCGCCTGTTTGTGTGTGTGGAAAGGCTGTATGATGTTGACGTGACGATGGAGGAGAGGGATGGGAGGGAGGTATCTTTAATACTTTGGCTGTTTGCGCGTGTGGAAAGGCTGTATGATGTTGACGTGACGATGGAGGAGAGGGGTGGGAGGGAGGTAGGGAAGTATCTTTAATACTTTGGCTGTTTGTGTGTGTGGAAAGGCTGTGTGATGTTGACGTGACGATGGAGGAGAGGGATGGGAGGGGGGTAGGGAGGTATCTTTAATACTTTGGCTGTTTGAGTGTGTGGAAAGGCTGTATGAGGCTGGCATGCAGTTCCAGGAGGGGGATGAATACGATGACATTGGGGATTATCTTGGATACCTTGGCTGTTTGCGTCCAACGGCTCTATGAAGTGGACGTGGAATTGGAGGAGCGTACATGTTTAAACATGATGAGTGTGTGTGTGTGTGTGTGTGTGTGTGTGTGTGTGTGTGTGTGTGTGTGTGTGTGTGTGTGTGAGAGAGAGAGAGAGAGAGAGAGAGAGAGAGTCTGTCTCAGTGCGCGCGCTAGCTTCCGCGTATTTTGAAGAACAACAATGAACCTTTCTGTTCTGGTGGAATTGCCTAACAAAACATCTTGTGAAACATTAAAGATGTATCTGTCTGCCTATCTGTTTACCTATCTAGTTATATATCTGTTCACACACACACACACACACACACACACACACACACACACACACACACACACACACGGGCGCGCGCGCATGCACGCACGCAGCACGCAGGCACGCAGGCACGCACCACACACACACACACACACACACACACACACACACACACACACACACACACATATATATATATATATATATATATCTGCCTTCAAGAGGGATATATACGTATATACATATATATATATATATATATATATATATATATATATATATATATATAATATATAATATATATTACACTACTCAAAACAATTGAAGTACCACTTAGGAAAACTGCTGTCATTCGAAAGAAAACAAAGCTGAACATAATTTAATGATTGAATATTTTATTTTTATTATTCCTCAATCCATTCAAATTTATTCAAACACCGTGACAAAAAATTATCTTTGTTTTACACTTGATTAAAGAGGCATACCCCCAAAATGAAAAGTAACAAGAGTCTATGGTAGATGTCATGATGTTAATAACGGGTATGACCACCGTTCGCGTTCAAACAAGCGTCACATCGACGTCTCATGGAGTGCACCAGGCGGCGGAGAGTGTCCTGGGGGATCGCCTGCCACTCCTGCTCCAGCAACTGAAACAGCTGGTCCACGGTGTCTGCTGGAGGGTTGTGGGCCCGCACTCGCCTCCCCAGCACGTCCCACAGATGCTCTATGGGGTTCAAATCTGGTGACCTGGCAGGCCAGTCCATTCTTGTCACCTGCTGCCCTTGTAGGAACTGATTCACGATGGCGGCGCGGTGGCACGGCGCGTTGTCGTCCTGGAACTGGGCGCCCTGGCCAACTGCCCTCAGGGCGGGCATCACAAGGGGGCGGATGATGGTGTCGCGGTAGGTGGCACCGGTCAGGCGGCCTTCAACACGGTGTAGGGGGGTCCTGTGACGTAGGCTGAACCCACCCCACACCATCACGGACCCACCTCCATAGCGGTCATGCTCCCTGACGGCAGCGTCAATGTAGCGTTCTCCAGGACGTCGCCAGACGCGAACCCGCCCGTCGTTGAACCTGAGGGTGAACCTTGACTCGTCTGTGAAGAGTACTGTTGCCCATTCAGCTCTTGTCCACCTTCTATGACATGCTGCCCAGGCCCGACGATGAGCTCGATGCGCTGGGGTCAGTATTGATCTCACTGCTGGGACCTTGACCTCAAGTTGGCGTCGTGGAGCCGGTTCCGAACTGTCTGGGTACTGACGTTGACGTTGCTGGCTTGTCGTAGCTGGTCTCGGAGTACTGTGGCACTGGCTGAACGGTCTCTCAGACAAGCGATAACAATGAACCGATCCTGCTGTCTGGAGGTGCTTCTCGTCCGTCCACGTCCCTGCTGTTCTTCAACACTTCCAGTGTTAAGCCAACGGTCTCTGAGCCTCAGAATGACTGGGTGACTCACTCCAAGCCGTCGACCAATCTCCCTCAACCCAATACCTTCTTGGTACCATGCTATCGCTCTTCCTCTGTCGGTGTTGCTTAGTCGTTGTCTCGCAGGCATGGTTAAATCTTCCTAAATTTCGCGACTTTTTATACCCGTCAAATGTGCTAACTGATTGCAATTCTGCTCAGAAAAGACCTTGCTTTCACGTGCATCACATTTTTTTTTCTTGCTGTGTCTGTGTCAAAATCTGGGAGCGACACAAGTTCGATAATTTCTCGGGATTTTTTTGCCTCAGATGCGACGCGGTAGATAACTGCTGACCGACTTTAACATAACAAAAATGCACGAGGAGTAGTATTTGAGAACCGGGTAAGCTTATCCAGCAGAGTTTATTCAATTATCAATATTAATTGGTTTATCAGAGCTTTTTAAAAATTGCATACAAAAATTAGGGGTGGTACTTCAATTGTTTTTAGTAGTATATATATATATGCCTCTTGAAGGCATATATACCTATCTAGTTATATATCTGTTCACACACACACACACACACACACACACACACACACACACACACACACACACACACACACACACAAACACACACACACACACACACACACACACACACACACACACACACACACACGCACGCACGCAACACTGCAGAAGAAGAAATACTACTTAAAACAAACTAGTGCCCCCGTGTCTGGACAAGACACACACCCCGTCCACCCCCTTCAGCCTATCCGACCTCGTCCCCTTCCGTCAAATTGCCCCCTCCCCGCACCCTATTCACAAGTCCACTAGTCTGGTCCATGGCGAAAAGAGAGGTCACTCCCCTTAACAAGTCTTGCGCCATGTAGGAACCCAAACCCATGTCGTGAAGAACTCTCTGTGTTGTTTAGATCCAAGCAACCCGCTGACCGCAGAGCTGGAAGTGGTCCACGAACAAACCCATTCCTCCACCACGACCCGCGATCAGATGTTTCAAGTCTGAATGACTGTTTTTTTCCTCTTGAAGGCCATCGAGTAATCAAAGAAAAATGATAAAAATGGTAACGACATGCGGCCCTTTTCAGTAAAAGAAAAATGAAAAAAGTATTAAAAAAAACAAAAACAAAAAACACGGTCCTTTGCAATAAGAGAAAAATGAAAAAAAAGAAAAAAAAAAAAGATAGCGTAAAAAAAACACGGTCCTGTTTTAATAAAGGAAAAATGAAAAGAAAAAAAGCGTGGTAGGTTCGTGGAGTCCTTCCAGGGACTCCCACACAGCAGTAGAAACACAAGTCGTCGTCCCGACGAACTCTGAAGCCCTTTCACACTCCAGCTCGTTGCTGACCTCACGGACAGGCTCTCGACACCCCCCACGGGGCGGAGACGGCGGCTGGGCTCGTGCTGCACCCCACACCCGGTTGGCAGTGCACACACGATGTCTACTGTCCCTCGGTCAGCCGCTCACACCCCGGCGGGGTAGAGACAGGGGCTGGGCACAGGCTGCACCCCTCACCCGGATGGCAGTCAGTTCCAGGTCGGACACGGGGCTTCACCGACACCTGGGGAACTGATAGCTACCTTGATTATCTAGCCTACTTCCAACACACTTATCGTTCTTGTTTGTAACTAATTATCACTCTTCACATAATACATTTCACTGAACTAGGGGAAAAATACCCATAACAGAATCTACAAAGATTCAATACAGTGGGTGCATTGCAATAGAACATTTTCTTTGATTAACACCATGATTGTTTACATTGAAGGAAAGGATTTCCACATAGAACCCTTTTTCAAAGTACCAAAATACAATTATTACATATAAAGGAACGAATTCTGTTTATCTCATTTTATCAAGAAAAGAATGTTTTTATCATATCATACCGTCACTAGACGTATCAAATTACATGTCAATGAACGATTTCCGTTCGTCCCTTTTTATCAAAAAACAAAAAAAAATGTTCATCATCATCACAAGACGTGTCTAATTATATATCAAGGAATGATTTCCTTTCGTCCCTTTTTTATCTTTCCCCAACAAGAATCAGAATACATTTTCAGACAATTTATGCACAATTATTTTCATTACTCACTGCCGGAGCTCACCAACACTCACTTTATTATGATACTTCAGGGAAAAAGATAAACAACACTTTTTTTTTTCAATAATACAGTGATTTAACTAGATTACTTTTTCTTTCGATCACATATCAGTATACATATTCTTTCTTCTTTCTACTCACTCCATTCTCCTCATCCTCCTCTCGACTCACATTCACTAACTACAACTTCCTACTGCCACCCTATGTCTCGTCAAATCATAAGATACATCAAGGGAACAATCAAATATTTGTAGGCCTTTTCTAAGCACTGGAAAGTTTCCATCCACCTATAGGAAAAAACAACTTAATACAAATCCCAACTTCAATTCAATTATCAGCATATACCTGACTGACTGCTAGCGAAAATGTACCTTCAGTCTCCCTTCGTCTCTCTGATGAAGTTGCTCGGCCGGTAGCTCTGCGGAGACTGAAGGGAAATCTTCGCTCACTTGACTTACACAAAACGCAGGTGAGTAGCTGTCAGGTAAACAGGCCAACCGGTTTTACAGGTTTACTTGTTCCGGTCAAACGGTCCCCAAAATTTGGGACCGGACGAAATACGGTTCGTCACATGAGTCCACAGTTGCTTTCTTTTTTCATAAACGAACTGGCTGTGGAATTGTCCCGCAAAGGAAGACATGGTATCCAGATAATACCTGGAGTAGTTGAAATAACTTTATTACTGTATGCTGACAGTGTTGTTCTTCTGTCCGGAACAGTTGTAGGTTTGCAAAAAAAACTAAATGTATTGAAAGAAGAAGCGGGTCGCTTAGGTTTATCAGTTCACTTGGATAAGACGAATATAGTGGTCGTTAAAATGGGTGGCCAACTATCAGTGCATGAAAAATGGTCTTATGGAAATGCAGATGTTCGAGTAGTTAATTCATATAAATATCTTGGACTGATATTTTCAACAAAATTAAATTTCCGTTACGCATGGGAAGAATCTATAAGAAAAGGGAAAAAAAGGTACTATTGAAATTCTGAAATCCCTGAGAAAACTGAATTGTACAGACTGTGGTATATTTTGGAAAATGTTTGATGCACAGATAAAACCTTACATATGCAACTGAAATTTGGGGCTTACATGAAAATTCGCAGATGGAAAATGTGCATACGTATAATATGAAGCGTTTCCTTCAAGTACCTATTCATTCATCCAACACCGTTTTATATGGAGAGATGGGCAGATACCCTTTGTATATAAGTACATTTGTGAAATTCATTAAGTGCTGGTTGAAGATCTTGAAGCTATCCAATCCCGTTTGAGCAGGCAAGCCTATGATATGATGCTTTTAGAAATGGAAAAAAAGGTAAAGATAACTGGGCTCATAAAGTAAAGAAAGTCCTTTCAGAACTGGGTTTTGGAATGGTGTGGATGACCCAGGAAGTAGGAAATGAGCAACAGTTCATTGCGGAATTTAAAGACAACCTTATTTGTTCTTTTAATCAGAATTGGCACTCAGATATGGAAAGTAAAGAAAAATATCGCTGGTTTTTCTCATTTGAAAATGTGTTTCATTCTGAAAAGTTTCTCAATGTCATAACAGAGAAATGGCACAGAATAAATTACGCAAGATTTAGGTTGAGAACTTTAGGTTTTAATGCGAACAAAAAATGGTTTGAATGTGAAACATCCACAGAACCTCCTTGTCCTGCATGTAGACACATTATTGACGACGAAGAACACTTTCTGTTCCACTGTACTGCTTATAATGAAGTGCGGACAAATTGTTCGTTTTTCCAGTTAGATATAATGAAAAGACAAAATGTCGTTGTCATGCTATCATCAGATGATGAACATGTAATTAAATCAGTTGCGAAATTCATTGCGGAAGCATTGAAAATTAGATAGATGAAGGATAGTGAAATTTAAGATAATGCATTATAAGAGATATATGAATTAATAATATCATTCATCACATGTGGAAGAGATCAGTAAGATACAATGTCATCATTTGATTGAGTGGATGGTCGAGTCAGTCTTACGATTTTTTTTTAAACCTTACTGCATTACTCCTGTGCGTGAGGACATAAGGAAATGTTACGAATTTATTTCTTTTGTTGTCCTTTGATTTGATGCACACTAGGAATGAATGTGTACTATTTGTTTACGGGAAAGGAAGAGGGAAATGTTATTGTTCTGTTACCCCCCCCCCCCCCCCTGTCAAAAGACCTCTTTGGTAATGACAATAAAATATCAAAGTGTCAAAGTGTCTCTCCAATCCCTTTCCTCCAACCTCCACCCCTCAGCCAAAGAAAAGATTCCGATCAGCGAATGAGCAAAAGCAAAGCTTGAAGAAGCCAGTCACCGACTGCTTGATCAAGACATGTTCATGATTTACAGCCCGCCTAAAAGCATTTCTTCAGCGCGCGCGTGCACACACACACACACACACACACACACACACACACACACACACACACACACACACACGCACGCAGGCACGCACACACACACACACACACACACACACACACACACACACACACACACACACACACACACACACACACACACACACACACACACACACACACACACACACCACCACCACCACCACCACCATCACCACCACCACCACCACCACCAACAACAACAACTCAGATTCCAGCAGTGACAATAGAGAATACATCTGTACAGCACATTGCTCAGAGCAGTAAACTTTCGAATGGCGCTCTACCATCAAAACAGAGCAACGGAAGAAACCATCAACATGCATACACACATGAGTGAAGACAGTGTGAAGGAATCGTTCCACAATATAAACTGATACAACACACCCACGTGTATACTGGCATGGTGGGTAGCAAACTGCCACAAAAACTTCATTTCACAATGGTCTCATGCACATGCACCCATGGTGCTGGATAATGACGAAGGGTGCCAGATCCTGCTCACTACAGAGCTAGGTGAGCTGGTTAACAGGCTGTTCGCGATTTTCTCAGGTCACTAAGTAGTACTACCTACTAAAGTAGTAGCACTTGCAGCGCAAGGTCATTTTGTTTTCAAGAATTGTGCATCGATTATTTCATGCACTGCCCCCTCGTGTGTTTGTATTCTGTAACTGTTGCACCTGGTCTTAATTTCCTGTTTTTGAGAAAAACAGTGATTTTGACTTCACTTGTGACTTATGACCGTATATTTTGAATTACTTCTACAACCTGAAAGCAGCATTATTCTAGGACATTCAAATTTTCTGTGGTGACGCTGTGGAACTCGCTCTCTTTCAGACCACGTCACACTGCTTTCTTCCCGACTTTCCAGTCACCGCTGAAAACTGATCTGTTCAAAAGACAGTTGCAGAATTCCACCTGACAGTTTTACATTGCTGCCTGCTGGTTGCGCTTTTTCTTGGGGTACAAATAGACAGTACGCCTGACGTGTGTGTGTGTGTGTGTGTGTGTGTGTGTGTGTGTGTGTGTGTGTGTGTGCATGCAGAGCAGTGCCAGAAAACACACACACACACACACACACAAATCGTCTGATATCACTTTTAGTGGGAAGACGTTAAACTGAAAGAAGAAGAAGAAGAAGAAGAAGAAGAGAAGAAGAACAACAACAACAACAACAACAACAACAACAACAACAACAACACACACACACACACACAACACACACACACACACACACACACATTTTATATATATATATATATATATATAATATATATAGAGAGAGAGAGAGAGAGAGAGAGAGAGAGAGAGAGAGAGAGAGATGGAAGCTCGAGTTTTTTCGTACACCAGATTAATTAATGGTGTGGAGCTTATCATTAAGGTCAGGGGGCCTGAAGACAGACACATCACACTGTCAATCAATGCTTATGACCCGACCTCATCTGCACCGTGCACTTGACAACTCCACCCGATCGGTCCTAAGCACCCTCTTGTACAAACTGTACAAATCCAAACGGCAGAATACATTTCAAATCTATGCCCACTCTCCCCTCTCAACCCTTCCCCCTCCTCCCTCCCCCCCCCTCCCCTCACTCCCTAATGTGGTGGCGTGACACAGCAAAAAAATTACATCGCTTCCCAACAATGTTGCCCGTCTGTCCCCCCTCTCCCACACCACCACCTCTCTCTCTTAGAACCGCGTGGGCCACCCACTTTAACACCATATGTTAGAAGAAAAGTTTACGTCAAACACGACTATGTCGCCATTCTCTCCCCACCTTCCTTCCCCTCTCTCACCTAACACAAAGGCACGGGGCCCTCATTTCGCAAACCTTCTTCCTTCTCCTTGCTCTTCTCTCCCTCTCCCTTTAATATTCACCCACCTACATGCGCCAAGCGCACAGCTGGCGGATGATGCTATTTATGTTGACCTGTGCACGGTCAATTTACATTCTTTCTACACAGCCATCTAGCGTAGATGAAAATCACCCTCTTTAATGTACAGCCCGCACGCACTGCTGCTGACCCCACGCTGTGACCTTCAACGCTGTGTACCAGGAGCGTGTAGCGAGGGTAGAGCGCTCTGGCAGCTGCAGACTGCAATAAATGCATGATTCTTGTGCTGATGGTTACTCTGGTGTTTGATATGCTTTTTGTGCTACACACGTAAATCATTGGATATAATTTACTCTGTGTGATTTGTGTGAGTGTTCTCCTTCATTGTACCATTTTATAGAACTTGCACTTTCCGCGTTTGTGTTCATCACTCAGTTTTATACAGTGGGAATTGTGCGTTCTCATCAGTTGGCTGGTAGTGGATAGCCCAGTGCTGCAGCAGTGAAAGTGCCAGGTTGTAGCGTGGGAACCATGGTGCCGAGACAGATGTTTTTGCACGTGTTCGGCTTTCTGTGTGTCATACATCTACCAAGTGGTTTTTTTTTTTAACTCTCTCTCTCCTCTCTCTCTGCATACATGAGAGTGAGTGTGCGTGCAAGCGAGTACCCAAGTGTGCCTTCATTGTAGAGCGAGCTTTAATACCAGTAATAGTTTCTCTATCTCTCTCTCTCTCTCTGTGTGCATGCATGCATGCGTGTGTGCATGTGTATGTGAATCATGTAGGCATACTTCATTCCGATCTGTGCTACGTGTGTGCATGTTTGTTGCGCCAACAATGGTGGAGGCGTTTGCACTCTCCAGTGAACATGAAAGACATGTAGATTTGTTGTGTCATGTGTGCGGCGCGCACACGCGTGTTTGTGTGTGTGTGTGCGTTGTCTATGTGTATATATATACTGGTGTTGTTGGTGTGTGGGTTACTGGCAAGTGTGTGTGTGTGTGTGTGTGTGTGTGTGTGTGTGTGTGTGTGCACGCTCTCTCTCTCTCTCTCTCATACCGATGTTGTGAAATCGTGTGACCCAGTCGTCGAGTAGGCTTACCATGAAAATGCGACAACAATTTGCAGTGGCATGTGCTGATATATGTGACATCAGTTTCAAATGGATTATATTCAGTGATTCAAATGGAGGAAGTACAAGGTCCGGTAGGAAGCATTTCATTGTTTATGACTGATATGGTGGGGCTGTGATAGAAACACAACACCCTATTTCCGACACGCTATCAGCCAGATGGCAGGTATCACACTACGTGTAGGGAGAAAACCTTGTGGAAGGTTAGCGCAAGGCAGGTGGCAACTATGTGCTGCTTAATCAAACTACCGCCGCTTTCTCTTGCCTCTCTTCTGTGAACAGCAGGAGATCAGAGGCGACAAAGATTAGCGCAAGCCAGGTAGCAACTACGTGCTGCAGTGCGCTGTTTAATCAAACTACTGCCACTTACACCACTTCCTCTTGCCTCTTCTCTGCGATTTCCGTTCTCTTTTAACTTAATACTACTCTGCAGACAAGTGTGTCTACAGATGCGTGCATAAATTATCGTACGACACAACTGTAGTTTCCATCGTTTGCGATTGGTCAAATCCACGATCGGGGGAGGGAGTTGACAGACAATTCCCCTCCCTCTCATCGCCTTGAGAAGCCTGTCTCAAAGGAATAAAATAGAACACACCGTTTAGCATACAAATAGAAGACACATAGTGTCACACATTCACCGATTCCTCAAGACCAGCTGTAGATCAGTACTAAGTAACAAGACAGACCACAGGGGTAATCAAGAGAGAGGGCATGGTTATCTCCCTCCGATCTGAAACTCCGGTCTAATATTTCACTATTCTCTCTGAAATGTAAGTTGAAACTATGTTTTTACATTTGGAATCTATGCATTGATTATATGTATGCCATGTGGCTTAGCAGTGTAACTATGTGCCAGTACTTGATGACATTTATGGAAATGATGAGTATTCTGTTGTAGTGGTTTGCTTGCCACCATGTAGTAAAAGCTATCACCATGTGGTTATGAGTCTTTGTTAACAATCTGACCATTCTCTCCCCACATTCCTTCCCTCTCTCACCTAACACAAAGGCACCAGGCCCTCCTTCCTTCTCCTCGCTCCCCTCTCCCCATTCCCTCTAGCAGTCATCAGTAGCAGTCATCCCCTACCACCCCCACCATCTGTGACATCATCCAAAGGAACTTTCACATCATCCAGAATGACCCGGACCTGGGACAGGTTTTTCAGAAACTCCCCCTGATAGCATTCCAGAGAGAGAAGAACCACCGTGACTTGCTTGTGAGGGCGAGAATCAGCCACCAGACCAGTAACCCTGCTCCCCCAGGATGTAACCTGTGCGGCGAGGCCAGGTGCAAGACCTGTGCCCACGTTGACGCCTCCACAACATTTGTGGGCCCACAGGGCCAGATCATCCTTCGGTCAAATTACACCTGCAGGTCAACAGACATTGTGTATATTTTGACCTGCACTCTGTGCCACAAGCTCTACATGGGCGAGACCTGCTGGACACTGAATGAGCGATTCACAGAGCATCTTTGCTCAATGCGGCTGAACTACAGTGACCTGATAGACCAACACTTCAACAGCCCACTGCACAGCTGCAATGATCATTACACGCATGCACGTGTGTGTGTGTGTGTGTGTGTGTGTGCGTGTGTGTGTGTGTGTGTGTTTGAAAGGGAGTTGCCTAAGGTATGCTTTGGAAGGATAGCCTGCTCTAGTGAAAATTTTACAGTAGCGGAGGCAGAAGTGGAAGTGATGAAAACAGTAATAATTGTGTTTGTAGCAGTTGAAGTCATTATGTTGACTCGTTGTTTATAAATTCATACTCATGTTTTAATAATCGCAGTTATGATGGCAACTCATTGTTTACGCAGTAATAATTGTTTGTAATAGTTGCAGTTTATCGCATTAACTCGTTGTTTATACACTAATAATTCTGTTTGTCGTTGTTGCAAAGAAAGAGAAAGAGAAAAAAAGCAAGACCATTGAAAAAAAAACAGCAACAGTTGTCGTAGTAGTAGTAGCAGCAGCAGCAG
This sequence comes from Conus canariensis, assembly GCA_033310375.1. NCBI lineage: Eukaryota > Metazoa > Mollusca > Gastropoda > Neogastropoda > Conidae > Conus > Conus canariensis. The sequence goes on along the minus strand of CM065738.1, from coordinate 50,022,707 downwards.
CTACAGAAGTAGTAGCAGCAATAGTTGTTCCACTGTACGCCCCATTGCACCCGCAGTAAGACAATTTGTTCATGTATTTGTTTATTCATGTACTTTTTCATGAATCTATGCATCTATTGATTATGTACTCTTCAAAACAAAAATCAAGTGAAAGGATTTTGGCCTAAAAAATATTTGATAATGGCACCAGTAAAAGGCAACTAAAATCAACTGTTTACGAAGAAAATCGTCACAATGGCACCAGTAAAAGGCAACTAAAATCGACTGTTAACGAAGAAAATCGTCACAATGGCACCAGTAAAAGGCAACTAAAATTGACTGTTAACGAAAAAATCGTCACAATGGCACAGTAAAGGCAACTAAATCGATGTTAACGAAGAAAATCGTCACAATGGCACCAGTAAAAGGCAACTAAAATCGACTGTTTAATGAAGAAAATCGTCACAATGGCACCAGTAAAAGGCAACTAAAATCAACTGTTAACGAAGAAAATCGTCACAATGGCACCAGTAAAAGGCAACTAAAATTGACTGTTAACGAAGAAAACCGTCACAATGGCACCAGTAAAAGGCAACTAAAATTGACTTAACGAAGAAAATCATCACAAATGAGAAAGTAACTAGTCTTAAGTGACAGGCTGGATACCATCTGTTTTACGGAATAATTATAATCTTATGCATTCGATGATTAAAATAAAAAGTAAAAAAAAAGCTACACGCATGCAAAGGTGGCAGCTATATGGCAGAACCCAGGTGACAGAGCATACCGCAAGCACATGGAATCCCACGTGATCAGCCGGTTGGGAACCATCCAGCCTGCAGGCATCAACAGCAGAGTGATGGACCCTTAGTGGCCCTGGGCCCTCTTCTCCTCTCTCTTTTCACTGCTTCTGTCCCCCTGTTGCCCATCTTCAGGCACACACGCACTCTCTCTTTCTCTTCCCCAACTCCCTCTCTCCCCCCTCGTCACTTTTTCTCTCTCTCTCTCTCTCTTCCTCCCTATCTCTCTCTCTCCCCCCCCCCCTTTCTTTCTCTCCCCCTTTATCACACACACGCGCACACATACCTTTTCATCTTAAGGTAAACCACAACCCTCCTTTTCCCCTCTCTTTTACCACCACCAACCTCCCTCTCCCCCCCCCCCTTTTTTTTTTTTTTTAAAGTAACTGTTCAATTCTCTCTTTCTCCTTGTAAATAACGCTCACCTTTTCTTCTTTGCCTTTTCCTTTTTGTTTCTTCTTGATTGCTTCTCACTGTTTTTAGTTTTGCCTCTGTCTCGGTTTTGCTCTCTTCTCTTCTTCATTCTTTACTTTTCTCCCATGAAGAAGGGCCTAGGGCCCGAAACGTCGGGATAAAAATTCATCCAAAAGGACCAGCTACCACATTCAGGTCAGTCTGACCCTTTTTCCATTTGACTACTTTTCTTTGTGTATAATCTGACTTTTGCCAGTTGGCAGTTCTACTGGTTAAGATCATAACTGAATGACAAACTTTGATCAGAAAAGCAGTTTGCCTGTACTATGTTAGAACTGCTAAGTTGATTTATAAATACTAGTGATTTTCGAAATGTTCTGTAGCGTATGACTTCAAGTCTACACCATATGTGTACTTGGGATAAGTGTATTGCAAGTTCATGTAATTTAACTCATAAGAAACAGTCATGTAATTTAACTCATAAGAAACAGAGTTATTTGACTGAAACTGTTTAGCATTGTATTACTGTCTCCTACCCTTTTGTAAGCTCCACTCAACCTGTAAACCAAAGTGGAGATTGATGATTATAGCAGAAACTCTACAACAGAGTAATCCTTTGCTGGCTGAGTTCTCACACCCCTTCTGAAATGGAGAGGGCAAATGTGTGAACTCGACAAGCCAGACTCTCAGCTACTTAACTACAGACCAGGTTCTCTTTATCGCAGACCTGGGCCCGTGGCTACGCCATAAACCATGGTTACGCTACATACACTGGGCAAGACAGGTTGTGAAGACACACCACAGTCCAGCACTACAGCATCAGGTCTACACAGCAGGATCAGTCACCAGCCACAACAGAGAGATCAACTATCCTCTCCAGTATAAGTTAAGGCTATATATTCAAAGTGGACTTCAATTCAATTCAACTCATCCAGAGCTTTCCCTCACTTAATGATGAATCAGTGAGAACATGTCTATGATTACAACCTTTAACTACTGCACTGGTTGTAAGCAAGTGAGGTTGATGTGTAAAAGAGTTAGCATTTAAGGTAACATTGACATGCCCACTGTATACAAACTTCAACTACTGCACTGGGTGTAAGCAAGTAAAGTTGATGTGAGGAAGCGCACTTAACTTGTGTCAAGTCTTTGTTGTTCAATCACTACTGAATGTTTGAACTTCTCTCTCGTTCCATTTCTCGGAACCACAAGTACGTTTAAGAGTACAAGCCTAAGGAACCTTCTCGCTGAGCCACTATTGAGTATTTTAACAGTCCCGGGAACACATATCAATTTCTTTCGATGACTAGTACCGGAAAGTTGCCCCTTCTCCAGCCGCCGTGGCGAAGTGGTTAGCTGTCGCGGACTCCCGGCTGGGAGGTCGTGGGTTCGAATCCCATCAGAGTCATGTGGGTTTTTCTGCCCCGACTGGCTCCTACCCAGAGTTGAGTTTGCTGCGGACTCAGTTGGGAAAACTGGGACCACACAGTCGAGTTTCATCCACTTAATGGATGCGTTTCTGAGAGTGTTGCTCAAATTTCCTGACCAACACTGCAGGTGCCTGTATTTCTCGGGCCTGGTTGACGCCGGGATATATTATGAAAGGAAGCGTAGAGTACAGCCCTGTCATGTAGTCTCAGACCGAAATGGAAATCCGTAGCATCATCATCCTCATTCTCATCGATCAGCATAAAAAAAATGTCTCAAATTCTGTGGCCCTTCATGCCCTGCTCTCATGGTGACCTCGGTTTCGATGTCCTCTCCACGTCTGTGGTCTTGGTTTGGTTCCGTCGGGGTCACCGGTATCGGCGAGTCCATGGGGACTGTCGTTGGACGGACGTGGTGGCGCCCTCCGGAGGGAGAGCTCACTCACGCCGGCTCCGCGACTAAGCAATTATTGTCGTCAGTAGGGGGCTTAGAAGGTGGTGTCCTGCGTATGTTAGATCAGAACAGGCGCCACTGAACACCACCGAAGTGACTCGGCAGCAGTGCAGTGTCTCCTCCGGTGGACTGCCTCTTGACGACCCGACATTGACTGCTCCCTGTGGATTGCCAGTGCCGGGGGCTGCGGCGGGGCCGACCGGCCTGCGGCTGTGGACGGGGTGTCGGAATGAGGGGCGTGGGTGCACTGCCTCTGAGGTGGCGCAGAGGTTGAGACAGCAAAAAAAAAAAAAGTTGCTCCTTCTACCACTAGTAAGAGAGAGGGTGGAGGTGAAATTTTAACACAATTCTCACTGAGAAAATATTCCAAGTCCTTCCCCTAGAGGACCCACCTACCCACTCCCAACTCTTGTCACACCCAGCCCACCTTCCCCTTCAATTCTTGTCCCCCCCTCCCCCCCACCCCCCCAAAAAATCAAATACAACAAAAACAAATAAACGAACCATTACTTTTTTCTGATGATTCGATTTACCGACTAATGGCATACTGGTTACCTGGCTGGTCGATTAACAGACTGGGCTATTCACAGCTTCACAAGAAAGCTTCTCAAAACGCTCAGGTAAACCTCCCCCCCACACCCCCGCCATCATACCCTCTCCCCCTCCTTTCCATGGTCATAGCTCAACCGACCATCCAATCCATATCAGACCTGAACCTGCCCCTCGCCGCCACCCTCCTCAGGTTTCCGACACATGCACACCGCCAGAGTCCCCAGACTCTCCGACCTGGTCAGGCCCTGGACCACCATCCCGGCCGCCTTGACCAGCCCCTGCGCCTTCTCCGTGCCCCAGCACGCCCCCAGGGCCTCCGAGTCCGCCTCCTGGTAGCTCTCGGGCAGACATAAGAACGTGCTCAGAGCGTACAGACACGCCACGTCCTTGGAGTCGACGTTGTCCCGGATGTGGTCCGGGACGAACTGGTCCACCAGGGAGAAGTGACCTCCAGGCTTCAGCAGCCGGGCGATCTCCTTCAGGCCTCTGAGCGGGTAAGGCAGGTCGTGGATGACGTCCATGGTGACGATCCAGTCGAAGCTCCTCTCCTGGACGTCGTCGGGTGTGTGGAGGATGTCCAGGACCTTGAAGGACAGGTTCTGGAGGTCCGGTGTCGGCCTGCTGGCAGGCCTGGTCCAGCGGTGCCTGGATGGGTCGCTGAGGGTGAACGGGAATTGGGGAACATGAGAGGCAAGTCTCAGGAAGAGCCAGCCCGTGCCGCCGCCCACCTCCAGGGCCTCGATGCCTTTCTCTGCACGTCAAACATACACCGACACTGTGCCTCACAGGCGGGGCGGGGTGGGGGGGGGGGGGGAGGTGGAGGGCGGGGGAGGAGTGTGTGTTCATGAGTGTGTTGTATGTGTGTTTGGTGTTGGCCTTTATGCATGCATGCGCCCATGTGTGTGTGTGGTGTGTGGTGTGTGTTTTGGGTGGTTTATGGAGTGGCGGGGGGTGCCTTTATGCATGCATGCGCCCATGCATAGTGTATATGTGTGTGTGTGTGTGTGTGTGTGTGTGTTGGTGGTGTGCTGCGTGATGCGTTGTGTGGGTCGTGTGTGTGACAAGTAGAAATAATCTCTAAAAGAAACTGATAAAGATCAGGAGATAAAGTAACAGAGTACAGCCAGAAATAAAATTTAAAAGAAACTACTGAAAGTAAGGAGTTAAAGCAACAGAGCGATAAATCAGGGTACAGTTAGAAATAACATCTAAAAGAAACTAATAAAATCAGGAGACAAAGTCATACACAGCTATGGATCAGAGTATGAGGCAGGATGAGCTCCCAGTGATTCGATGCTCGGGTGGCCAGAGACTCCAGCCTGGATCGGAGGTCTGAACCCACACACAGCCACAGAACATTCTAGCGGCCACCTACTTCTGCCACCCTGTCCCGACTATCAGCTGATCATCCAAAAACACATTGTCCAACTGCCAGACGTTCACACAGGCCACCTGAACAGACTTCCCGATTCTGAGAACTGGCTCTTGACCGTCACTGCCGTCACACAAGGTCTGGACACCCTGGAAGTTCACACCACATGATCCGGGCCATGAGAGAACCTAGTTGCTGGACACATGCTCTGGTGCTCTGAACTGAGCTGGCATTCCACGTTGTGGAGCAACTGTAGACAGACTCCATGAACGGGAGACCGGAAAGAGGTCAGGGGCATCTCGCACGCCCTGAAGTCCAGGAAGTTCTGGCAAACCAGCCTTGAAATCTTCCTCCGTCTGTCCTGTCTACTTACTCTTCTCAGCAACGTTGTCTGTCCACCTCTTTCTTTGTCTGTCCTCTCAGCAACGTTGTCTGTCCACCTCTTTCCCTGTCTGTGCTCTCAGCAACGTTGTCTGTCCACCTCTTTCCCTGTCTGTGCTCTCAGCAACGTTGTCTGTCCACCTCTTTCTTTGTCTGTCCTCTCAGCAACGTTGTCTGTCCACCTCTTTCCCTGTCTGTGCTCTCAGCAACGTTGTCTGTCCACCTCTTTCCCTGTCTGTCCTCTCAGCAACGTTGTCTGTCCACCTCTTTCTTTGTCTGTCCCGTCTCATCCTCCCTGTCTTCTCAGCGACGTTGTCCGTCCATCTCTTTCCCTATCTGTCCTGTCTCCTCTTTCCTGTCCATACAGCCATGTTTCTGTCCACCTCTTTCTCTGTCTGTCCTGTCTCCTCTTTCCTGTCTTCCCAGCAACATTGTCTGTCCATCTCTTTCCCCATCTGTCCTGTCTCCTCTTTCCTGTCCATACAGCCACGTTGTCTGTCCATCTCTTTCCCTGTCTGTCCTGTCTCCTCTTCCCTGTCCTCTCAGTAACGTTGTCTGTCCATCTCTTTCCCTGTCTGTCCTGTCTCCTCTTCCCTGTCCTCTCAGTAACGTTGTCTGTCCATCTCTTTCCCTGCCTGTCCTGTCTCCTCTTCCCTGTCCTCTCAGTAACGTTGTCTGTCCATCTCTTTCCCTGTCTGTCCTGTCTCCTCTTCCCTGTCCTCCCAGCAACGTTGTCTGTCCACCTCTTTCCCCGTCTGTCCCGCCTCCTCTTCGCTCGTTCCGTTCTCAGGAGAAGGGTCTGGGAAAGTCCACCCATGAGATCTCGTCGCGCTTCCAAAGCAGTTTAGCTTCCTTCCTTCCCTTCCCTGTGATCCTTAGGTCCGTCTCCCCAGCGACTCACGTTGGCTACTGCCTGGCTGTTCTGCGTATCTGGTCGTCCGCGAAATGCCCCGGTAAAAGAAGACGTCAACATCTCTCTCTCTAGGTATCTCATCTCCATCGCTCGGAATCTTCTGTGACACTTCTGCTGTCCTCATGGACTCTTGATTCCTGAAAGACCTGCGTGCAGAAAGCTTCTCCTTCTACACCAAAAGGAGTGAAGATTGCTCACCTTGGCTGTGTGGAGATCTGCTCATCTAGGCCGAAGATTGCTCATCTAGGCTGTGTGAAGATGGCTCACCTAGGCTGAAGATTGCTCACCTAGGTTGTGTGAAGATGGCTCACCTTGGCTGCGCGAAGATTGCTCACCGACGTTGTGTGAAGATGGTTCACCTAGGCTGAAGATTGCTCACCTTGCCTGTGCGAAGATTGCTCACCAACATTGTGTGAAGATGGCTCACCTAGGCTGAAGCCTGCTCACCTGGACTTGGTGACGACTGTTCACCTAAGCTGTGTGATGATGGCTCACCTAAGCTGTATGAAGATTGCTCACCTAAGCTGTGTGAAGATTGCTCACCTAAGCTGTATGAAGATTGCTCACCTAAGCTGTGTGAAGATTGCTCACTATGCTGTGTGAAGATTGCTCACCTAAGCTATGTGAAGATTGTTCACCTAAGCTGTGTGATGATGGCTCACCTAAGCTGTGTGAAGATTGCTCACCTATGCTGTGTGAAGATGGCTCACCTAATCTGTGTGAAGATTGCTCACCTAGGCTGTGTGAAGATGGCTTACCTAAGCTGTGTGAAGATTGCTCACCTAAGCTGTGTGAAGATCGCTCACCTAAGCTGTGTGAAGATGGCTCACCCAAGCTGTGTGAAGATCACTCACCTAAGCTGTGTGAAGACTGTTCACCTAGGCTGTGTGAAGATCGCTCACCTAGGCTGAGAGTAAAAATCGCTCACCTAGGCTGAGAGTAAAACTCGCTCACCTAGGCTGTGTGAAGACTGCTCACCTAGGCTGTGTGAACATGGCTCACCTAGGCTGTGTGAAGATCGCTCACCTACGCTGAGAGTCAAAATGGCTCACCTAGGCTAAAAGTAAAAATGGCTCACCTAGGCTGTGTGAAGACTGCTCATCTAGGCTGTGTGAACATGGCTCACCTAGGCTGTGTGAAGATCGCTCATCTAGGCTCTGTGAACATGGCTCACCTAGGCTGTGTGAAGATCGCTCATCTAGGCTCTGTGAACATGGCTCACCTAGGCTGTGTGAAGACTGCTCACCTAGGCTGTGTGAACATGGCTCACCTAGGCTGTGTGAAGATCGCTCACCTACGCTGAGAGTCAAAATGGCTCACCTAGGCTAAAAGTAAAAATGGCTCACCTAGGCTGTGTGAAGACTGCTCACCTAGGCCGACAGTAAAAATGGCTCACCTAGGCTGACAGTAATGATGGCTCACCTAGGCTGAGAGTAATGATGGCTCACCTAGGCTGAGAGTAAAAATGGCTCACCTAGGCTAAAAGTCAAAATGGCTCACCTAGGCTGAGAGTCAAAATGGCTCACCTAGGCTGAGAGCAATGATGGCTCACCTAGGCTGACAGTAAAGATGGCTCACCTAGGCCGAGAGTAATGACGGCTCACCTAGGCTGACAGTAAAGATGGCTCACCTAGGCTGAGAGTAATGATGGCTCACCTAGGCTGAGAGTAAAGATGGCTCACCTAGGCTGAAAGTAAAGATGGCTCACCTAGGCTGAGAGTGAAGATAGCTCACCTAGGCTGAGAGTGAAAACGGCTCACCTAGGCTGAGAGTGAAGATGGCTCACCTAGGCTGACAGTAAAAACGGCTCACCTAGGCTGACAGTGAAGATAGCTCACTTAGGCTGAGAGTAAAAATGGCTCACCTGGGCTGAGAGTGAAGATGGCTCACCTAGGCTGAGTGAAGATAGCTCACCTGAGAGTGAAGATGGCTCACCTAGGCTGAGAGTGAAGATGGCTCACCTACGCTGAGAGTGAAGATGGCTCACCTGGGCTGAGAATAAAGATGGCTCACCTAGGCTGTCCTGGAGGCCCGGGGTCTGCAGAAGACCCTGCACGATGCTGTCCAGCACCATCAGGCCTCCCTTTTCAAAGGCGTTGAAGGTCTCAACATCATTGCGAACCTCTGCACACACACCCAACAGTCCGCACACACACCCAGCAGTCTGTAGTCTGTCACACACCCAGCAGTCTGTAGTCTGTCACACACCTAGCAGTCTCTAGTCTGTCACACACCTAGCAGTCTCTAGTCAGTCATACACACCCAGCAGTCTGTAGTCTGTCACACACACACACACCCAGCAGTCTGTAGTCTGTCACACACCCAGCAGTCTGTAGTCTGTCAGACACCCAGCAATCTGTGTTCTCCCACACAGCCAACTCGTGCAACCATAATGGTAACATGATGAGGAGGTTGAGGAGGGGAAGAGGAGGATGTGAAGGAGGAGGAGGAGGAGAAGGAGGAGGAAGAAGAGGAGGAGAAGGATGAGGATGAAGATGAGGAAAGGGATGAGGAGGATGAGGGGAAACATGAGGAGGAGAAGGATGGTGATGATCATGATGGTGATGATTAGGAGGAGGAGGAGGAGGAGGAGGAGGAGATAATGTTATGATGATGATGATGGTGACGACGATGATGGTGATAATGATGATGATGATTATGAGGAGGGAGGAGGAGGAGGAGGAGGAGAATGATGATGATGACGATGAGGAGGAGGGGGAGGAGGAGGAGGATGGTGATGGTGATGATGAAGATGGTGATGATGATGATGGTGATGATGATGATAATGGTGATGATGATGATGGAGATGATGATTATGAGGTGGAAGAGGAGGAGGTTAATGATGATGACGATGATGATGACGATGAGGAGGAGGAGGAGGAGGAGGTGGAGGTGGATAACAAAAGATGGTCAGAACGATAGTAAGATAATGGATGGTGGTAGGAACGATAACAATAATAATGAACGATAATGACTGTTACAACAATAATAACTACAACAATCATCATCGTCATCATATTAACATCATATAAATAACATTAATCATGACTATGATCATCATCATGATAACATCAATAATAACAGCACCACCAACAACAATGAAAATAACTATAGTGACGTCATCATCATTATTATCGTCATAACAAGAACTAAGGTGATGATGATGATGAAGACGATGATAATGATGATGATGATGTTGATGATGATGATAACAAAAACCTCAAAAAAGCTCTAGTAACGTTGCAAAAGTAAAAGGGTTCTTGGGGACACTGCCCAGCTCGGCCAGTGTCAAACTGCCCCCTTAATTCCCCCACCCCACAATCCACCTGGCCTTCCCCCCTCCCCTTCCCCACCCCTACCTCTCTTGCACCTCTCTCCCTGAATGTTATTGTGTTGTGGAACCGCGAAAGTAAAAAAAAATTGCTGCAGTGAAAAGAAGTAAATGGTTGTCAAGACTGGCTTTAAAATCATCTTCAGAACAGATGTTAACTGCCAGTGAATCAGGTAAACACTGCCCTGTGACGTGACCGTAGAACAAAGCACGATGCTGAATTAAAACATTCTCTCCCAACCCCAACACCCCCCTCCACAGAGGCATATCATGTCCTCGACATGTTCCCATATTCACGCACTCATTTTCAATCTGTGTGGCATCAAGTTGGTGATTTCTCGTCAAGTCCTCACTAACAAAATGTTTCCCAGACGAGAAGTCGTGTGGGTCAGAGGTCGCGACTTCGTTGTGATGCTGACAGAAGCGTGTCTAAAAGTCTGATCTCCCTTCCTCTCCCGTGCAGATTCCTTACAACTGTCCTTGCATGGACGTCGTGGTGAGTTGTCTCCCGTCGTGGTGAGTTGTCTCCCCGTCGTGATGACTTGTCTCCCGTCGTGGTGAGTTGTCTCCCGTGGGAGCGGGGACGGTATCAACGCACTACAGCCCTTGCTGTTGACGATCTTTTTGAATCTTGCCTCCTAAGTCAGCCCGGTCTTCATCGCGCAGATCGTGGGAGTCGTCAGTTGATCACGTCGCTTGAGGACGGTCAACGATTTTTTTTTTTTTTTTTTTTATTGCACAGGTCCTGTTTTCCCAACTACTTGTTTCGTTTTGTTTTGTTTTAATTTAATGTTTTTTTTTAACTTTTAACCCCGTTTCAGTGGCTGAATATCCGAAAAGCTCCTGCACGCACGTGAAACTACCAATGCACCTTCCGGAGATGTGAAGGTCATCGTGTGGTGGTGGTGGTGGTGGGAGGGAGGGGGCGAGATGAGAATAATACACGTGCAGACTGGCGTCGTGTTTGGAGATCGAGCCCCGACACACGGAGTGTGGCTGCCTTAATTAGTGTGATTCACGGTCGCAAAAATCTCGTCAAATTATGAGTCTCAGAAATCTTGCCGAGGAACGAAAAAAAAAAGTAATAATAATAATAACAACAATTATAATAATGATGATACTAGTACTACTACCAGTGCACCACTACTACTACTAACAATAGTAATAATGTTGATGATACTACTACTACTACTATTAATAATGATAAGAATAATAACAACAATAATAATACTGATGATGATACTACTACTACTAATAATAATAATAATCATAATCGTAATAATAATAACAACAACAATAATAATGATAACACACTAAAAAGAATGAACTTCAGCACTGACTAGCCGGTCCCTCCAACGCCAAGCACTTCCTCATGTCGGAGTAGCGCATGCCGGAAGCGGAAACATACAGGGCGTTGGCGCCGTAAGTCTGCAACATCTGCCGGCAAGGGGGCGGCACCCAGTACCTGGCCTCCCGCCCCTCCTCCCCCCCTGTCCCCGCCTCCAGCTGCACCAGGCCGATGGCCGTCAGGGAGTTCAGCACCTCGCGCACGTACCTGCCCGCCCGGCGTCAGGAAACGACAGGAAAATGACCACACAGAAAACAACCTTTTTCATCTCACAAAACAGAAAACACCTTTCTTTTTCATCTCACAAAACAGAAAACACCTTTCTTTTCATCTCACAAAACAGAAAACACCTTTCTTTTCACCTCACCACACAGAAAACACCTTTCTTTTCACCTCACCACACAGAAAACACCTTTCTTTTCATCTCACAAAACAGAAAACACCTTTCTTTTCACCTCACCACACAGAAAACACCTTTCTTTTTCATCTCACAAAACAGAAAACACCTTTCTTTTCACCTCACCACACAGAAAACACCTTTCTTTTTCATCTCACCACACAGAAAACACCTTTCTTTTCACCTCACCACACAGAAAACACCTTTCTTTTCACCTCACCAAACAGAAAACACCTTTCTTTTTCATCTCACAAAACAGAAAACACCTTTCTTTTCACCTCACCACACAGAAAACACCCTTCTTTTCACCTCACCACACAGAAAACACCCTTCTTTTCACCTCACCACACAGAAAACACCTTTCTTTTCACCTCACAAAACAAAAAACACGTTTCTTTTCACCTCACAAAACAGACACCACCTTTCTTTTTCATCTCACGAAACAAACAACACGTTTCTTTTCACCCTACGAAACAGAAAACACCTTTCTTTTTCATCTCACAAAACACCTTTCTTTTTCATCTCACTAAACAGAAAACACCTTTCTTTTCACCTCACAAAACAGAAAACATCTTTTCACTGGACGAAACAGAAAATACCGTTCATTTGGTCTGACAAAAAAACAGAAAGCATCTTTCTTGTCATCCACAAAACAGGAATCACCTTTCTTTTGATCTGACGAAACGGAAAACACCGTTCTTTTGGTCTGACAAAAAAACAACAACAGAAAACACCTTTCTTTTCATCTCACAAAACAGAAAACACCTTTCTTTTCACCTCACAAAACAGAAAACACGTTTCTCTTCACCTCAAAAAACAGAAAACACTTTTCTTTTCACCTCACAAAACGGAAAACACCTTTCTTTTCACCTCACAAAGCAAACAACACCTTTCTTTTCATTTGACGAAACAGAAAAAGCACAATTCTTTTGGTCTGACAAAAACAGAAAGCACCTTTCTTGTCATCTCACAAAACAGGAAATATCTTTCTTTTCACCTCACAAAACAGAAAAAAACCTTTCTTTTCACCTCACAAAACAGGAAACACCTTTCTTTTGATCTGACAAAACAGAAAACACCGTTCTTTTGGTCTAACAAAAAACAGAAAGCACATTTCTTTTCATCTCACAAAACAGGAAACACCTTTCTTTTGATCTGACGGAACAGAAAACACCGTTCTTGTGGTCTGACAAAACAGAAAACACCATTCTTTCGACCTGACAAAACAGAAAACACCATTCTTTTGATCTGAACACCATTCTTTTGATCTGACGAAGCAGCAAGCATTGAAATAGAATTTTTTTTTTTTTATCTGACCAAACAAGAAACACCATTCTTTTGTTCTGACGAAACAGGAACCACCATTCTTTTGACCTGACGAAACAGGAAACACCATTCTTTTGACCCGATGAAATAGAAAACGCCGTTCTTTTGATCTCACACAACAGAAAACACCGTTCTTTTGGTCTGACAAAACAGAAAACACAATTCTTTTGATCGGACGAAACAGAAAACGCCATTCTTTTGATCGGACGAAACAGGAAACACCATTCTTTTGATCTGACGAAACAGCAAACACCTTTCTTTTGATCTGACGAAACAAAAAAATACATTCTTTTCATCTGACGAAGCAGAAAACACCATTTTCTTTTTCATCTGACAAAGCAGCAAACACCGTTCTTTTGATCTGACGAAACAGAAAACACCGTTCTTTTGATCTGACGAAACAGTAAATACAGTTCTTTTGATCCAACGAAACAGAAAACACCATTCTTTTGATCTGACGAAACAGAAAACAGCATTCTTTTGATCTGACGAAACGGCAAACACCGTTCTTTTGATCTGACGAAACAGAAAACACCATTCGTTTGATCTAACGAAACAGAAAACACCATTCTTTTGATCTGATAAAAAAGAAAACACCATTCTTTTGATCTGATAACACACAAAAAAACAACGTTCTTTTGATCTGACAAAACAGAAAACACTGTTCTTTTGATCTGACGAAACAGAAAACACCATTCTTTTGATCTGACAAAACAGAAAACACCGTTGTTTTTTTTTTTTTATCTGACGAAACAGAAAACACTTTCTTTTGATTTGACGAAACTGAAAACGGCTTTTTTTTTCTTCTTTTTTTTTTTTTGATCTGACAAAGAAAAACATTCTTCTGATCTTTCGAAGAATCGCCTTTCTTTTGAGCTGTGGGTGTGTGTATGCTCCTGTGGTGTGTGTGTGTGTGTGTGTGTGTGTGTGCGCGCGCGCGCGAGTGCGAGTGTACCTGTGCGTGTATATGCTTGTGTGTGTGCGTGTGTCCGTGTGCTTCTGTGTGTGTGTGTGTGTGTGTGTGTGTGTGTGGGTGTGTGCGCGCGCGCGCGCGTGCGCTCGCTCGCTCGCGCGCGTGTATATGTGTGCCTGTGCTTGTGTGTGCCTGTGCTTGTGTATGCTCGTGTGTGTGTGTGTGTGTGTGTGTGTGTGTGTGTGTGTGTGTGTACGCGAGCGTGCGTGTGTGTAAGCGCGAACATATGCGCAACCGTGTCAGCGTGAACTGCTGTACCTAAACAGCACACATGTGCTGCCTCCACCACCCAACCCCCAAGCACTGACCGTTCCTTCAGCTTCCGCTCACAGGCGATTTGACCAGAGGTCATGGGGGACTGGGCAGCACACAGACTGTCCACCATGTTGGTCTCAGTGGCCATGGCCAGGGCCAAGGCCACGGCGCCGTACGTAGACACGTCGTGGGCCACACGTTCGTAACATGCCGTTTCTGCCAGCAGAAACGAAAAAAAAAAATCAACAACAATACTCAAAGCACAGGCATTATTATTCTGTCAGAGATGAACGGGCGACAGTGTTGAGGAGAAGAGAGCGGGATTCAAAGGTGGGTGACGGTGGAGTCGTGAAGGAAATGTGGGAAAGGAGGGGGGTGGAGGGGGGGGGAGATGGAGAGGAGGGGGGGGGGATGGACGGGGGTTCAAGGTTGGCAATATTGAGAAGTGACGGGTTCCAGTCATATTGTGTTCTGTGCATTTAAGCAAACCCCTTTGTGCGCATGTGTGTGTCTGTGCGTTCCTTTCTGTGTGTGTGTGTGTGTGTGCGTGAGTGTGCGTGTGTGCGTGCGTGCGTGTGTGTGTGCGCGCGCATCTGTGTGCATGTCTGCGTGAACGCGCGCGCGCGTGTGTGCGTGTGCATGTGTACGTGCGTGCGTGTGTGTGTGTGTGTGTGTGTGCGTGCGTGTGTCTGTGTGCATGTCTGCGTGCGCGGGCGCGCGTGTGTGTGCGTGTGCGCGCACGTGTCTTGTTTGAGTGTGTGTGTGCGTGCGTGAACGCGCGCACGTGTGTGTACGAGTGTGTGTGTGCGTGCGTGCGTGCCTCCATGTCCGTGTGTGTGTGTGTGTGTGTGTGTGTGTGCGTGCATGTGTGAGTGTGTGTCCATGCGCCTGTGTGCATGTGTGTGGGGGGAGGGGGGGGGGGGTAAAATCTCAACACCTGTCAGCTGGGTTCAAGCTGATCCCGACCACAGTCGGTCGTGTGACAGGGTTGCTCCGGTTTCCGTGTTCTCTCATTTCTAACGCCGCCTCACGCACAGCACACTGACGGGAGAAACGGACGGTGGATTCATGAAAGTTCTGGCATTGGTCCGGTGACAAGCACTGATCATGCCAATGAGGCAGTTTGGTTCAACTCTTTTTCTTGTACTGTGCCTATCCGAATCATTCGTGACGTGTATGATTCAACTGTGTCCTGGTACGCGAGTAGGCCTACCTGAGAGAACACCAACTGGAAACGCATGTACAGTACGGTATTTAACACACACACACACACACACGTGCGCGCTCGCACGCACACAGAACATACACACGCGCGCACACACACAAACATACAAGCGCATGCACACCCACACATATACATGGACATACACACATACTCACACGCACGCACTCTCTCTCTCCCTCCTCCCCCCTACACACACACATACAAAATAACCACGAACAAGATAAGCGAGGCCAGCAGAAACTGTTCAACTTCATAACACGACCAGCTTGTCACCTGAAAATGAACGACACTGTCCTCGAATCTCCCCGTCATACAGGCGCTGACAGAGGGCCGGACAGTAGGACTAAGACAAGACACACACACACAAGAGACGAGAGAAGCGGAAACTGAGAGGCGGAGGCAGAAACTGAAAGGGAGACAGATGGAGATTGAGACAGCGGCGGAAGGAAAAAGGGGGGGAGGGGGGGGGGGGCGGAGGAGAGAGAGAGAGAGTACGAATATAAATACGATCTAGGTTATCAGGGTCAGACTATTAGAGGCCTATTCACAAAAGAACGCACAGCGAAGGGCCTGCGAACACACGTAAAAAGAATCTTGGGTTATCATGAACCACGGCTGATACTGTAAGACCACCAGGTCCTGGATTGTAGATCATGAGAGAGAGAGAGAGAGAGAGAGAGAGAGAGAGAGAGAGAGAGAGAGAGAGAGAGAGAGAGAGAGAGATTGATGCACTTACCAAAGGAAAAAAGGACAGACAGTGACTGAACGAGAAAAAAACAAGATGCAAAGCATATAAACGTACTCCCAATACAGAAGTGTATATATATATATATATATATATATATATATATATATCAGTCACTATAGCACTTTCTCCCCTTTCAGTGGTAGAAAGTTTGTATACAAGAGAAAAGAAAAAGCAAATACTGCTCTCCCCCATGGGGAAATAAACCCCGGTCTCCCGCGTGACAGGCAGGAATACTAACCACTATACTACCGAGGAGCTTACAGAGTTTGGTTACACTTAAGTTTATAAACCGATATTGCTTAAACCGTACATCACAAAATTATCATTTATAGCCGTTATTAACGGCTATTCTGGTAAAATAAAACATCGGGCATCATCCGTGACCCATAATGAACATATCTACAAATTTTCAGAAAGATCGGTCCAGCAGTTTTGTCTGGAGCGAGTGGAACACATTTTGACCACGGACGGAGAGAGAGAGAGAGAGAGAGAGAGAGAGAGAGAGAGAGAGAGAGAGAGAGAGAGAGAGAGCATTTCTTCATTCCCATTGTAAAGTACTTCCTGTTCTATAAGAACTGGGAGTACAAAAATGAAAGACTGGGGAGGTAGAAAAAACAAGACAGACAGACACAGCCAGAGCGCGAGACGGAAACTACGAGACACAGAGATGCATGTAGAGACTGAGAGAGAGGCACTCTGAGAAATGCCGGCTCTCACAGAGGCAGAGTCAAAATCACACAGACGGACAGACAGACGGACGCATGGTCAGACAGGAGACCCACAGTCTAATCTGGTTCTCTGTGGGGTTAAGAGGATTTGAATTTTGACTTCCCGACGGGTACAGGCACTTCCACGCTTTTTAACGAGACCCTAACGGAACGACCACAAAACACCAGGGGGAGACAGACAGGGATCTCCTGTTGGTCTGTCAGGGGAATATAGGACAGGGGTATCCTGCTGGACTAGTTGTCTGGGGAGGTAAGACAGGGGTATCCTGTTGGTCTACTTGTCAGGCGGAGACAGGACAGGGATCTCCTGTCTCCTATCTCTAGCTGTCAGGCGGAGACAGGACAGGGATCTCCTGTCTCCTATCTCTAGCTGTCAGGGGGAGATAGGAATGGGATATCCCGTTGGTCTCTCAGGGGAAGATAGGACAGGGCATCCGGTTGGTCTAGTTGTCAAGGGAGGTAGCACAGGGGTATCCTGTCGGTCTAGCTGTCAGGGGGAGATAGGACAGGGGTATCCTGTTGGTCTAGCTGTCAGGGGGAGATAGGACTGGGATAACCTGTCGGTCTAGCTGTCAGCGGGAGATAGGACAGGGATATCCTGTTGGTCTATCAGAGAGAGATAGGACAGAGGTATCCTGTTGGTCTAGCTGTCAGGGGGAGATGGGACTGAGGTACCCTGTTGGTCTAGTTGTCAGGGGGAGATAGGACAGGGGTATCCTGTTGGTATGTCAGGAGAAGATAGAACAGGGGTATCCTGTTGGTCTGTCAGAGGGAGTTAGGACAGGGGTGCCCTGTTGGTCTAGCTGTCAGGGCGAGGTAGGACATGGATATCCTGTTGGGCTGTCAGGGGGAGATAAGGATATCCTGTTATTCTAGCTGTCAGGGGGAGATAGGACAGGGGTATCCTGTCGGTCTAGCTGTGAACTGGAGATATGACAGGGGTATCCTGTTGGTCTGTCGGGGCAAGATAGGACAGGGGTATCCTGTTGGTCTCAGGGGAAGATAGGACAAGGGTATCCTGTTGGTCTGTCAAGGGAAGATAGGACAAGGGTATCCTGTTGGTCTGTCAAGGGAAGATAGGACAAGGGTATCCTGTTGGTCTGTCAGGGGAAGATAGGACAAGGGTATCCTGTTGGTCTGTCAGGGGGAGATAGGACAGGGGTGTCCTGTTGGTCTAGCTGTCAGGGGAAGATAGGACAGGGTATCCTGCTGGTCTGTCAGTGGGAAATAGGACAAGGGTATCATGTTGGTCTGTCAGGGGGAGATAGGACAAGGGTATCCTGTTGGTCTGTCAGGGGGAGATAGGACAGGGGTATCCTGTTGGTCTGTCAGGGGGAGATAGGACAGCGGTTATCCTGTTGGTCTGTCAGGGGAGGGGGAGATAGGACAGGGGTATTCTGTTGGTCTAGTTGTCAGGGGGAGACAGGACAGGGACATCCTGTTGGTCTAATTGTCAAAGGAAGATAGGACAGGGATATCATGTTGGTCTGTCAGGGGGAGATAGGACAGGGGTATCCTGTTGGTCTAGTTGTCAGGGGGAGATAGGACAGGGGTATCCTGTTGGTTTAGCTGTCAGGGGAGACAGGACAGGGGTATCCTGTTGGTCTAGTTGTCAGGTGGAGATAGGACAGGGGTATCCTGTTGGTCTATCTGTCAGGGGGAGATAGGACAGGGGTATCCTGTTGGTTTAGCTGTCAGGGGAGACAGGACAGGGGTATCCTGTTGGTCTAGTTGTCTGGGGGAGATAGGACTGGGGTGTCCTGTTGGTCTAGTTGTCTGGGGGAGATAGGACTGGGGTGTCCTGTTGGTCTAGCTGTCAGGGGGAAATACGACAGGGGTATCCTGTTGGTCTGTCAGGGGAAGATTAGACCGGGATAACCTGTTGGTCTAGCTGTCAGGGGGAGATAGGACAGGGATATCCTGTTGGTCTGTCAGTGGGAAATAGGACAGGGATATCCTGTTGGTCTGTCAGTGGGAAACAGGAGAGGGGTATCCTACGAGGGCCACCCCATAAGTTCTCGGATGGGAAAAGATGGAAGTACACTAGCATTTCTTACCTAGCCCATCTTTTCAAAGTATCCTCCATCAGCGTGTATGCGCTTTTCCATCTTTCTAAACCACGAATCCATCACCCCAGCCCACTCCGACTTAGGTATACCAGAAATCAAGCCCTCGGCAAACGCTCGGGCATCTTCAGGGCTCTCAAACGGCTTTCCTTTCAGTTGTTTTTTCAAACAAGGGAACAAAAAGAAGTCACAAGGGGCTAGGTCAGGAGAATACGGAGGATGAGTGACGAGCTGCACGCTGTTCTCTTGCAAAAAGTCTAAAGTTGCAGCTGCCGTGTGGGTGCTGGCGTTGTTGTGGTGGAGGAGTAGGTGGCGGATACCGGTCCGTGGTCGCCGTGCAGTCCAAGCCTCGAACACTTTTGGCAGTCAGGTGTTTATGTACCATTCAGCTTTCACTGTCTTTCTTTCCGGAAGCGGTACAGTAGTCACATGGCCGGATCTTGCAAAGAAAACTGCAATCATTTGCTTTGTGCAGCTTCTTCATCTCTTAAATTTCACAGGTGGGGTTTCCCCTGGAAACAGCCAAACTGACGAATGCTGCTTTGTTTCGGGGTCATACTGGTAAACATAGGTTTCGTCACCTGTGACAATATTGGAGACCCTATCTGATCTTCCTCCATCAAATTTTTGCAGCATAAACTGGCACCATTCAACCCTAGCCCTCATCTGCTCCCCAGTCAGCTGGTGGGGCACCCAACGGGCGCAACGCTTCCGTACAGAAAGATTGTGCCGAAGAATGCGGTCTAAGCTTCCTGATGAAAGGTTTAGAGTATCCTTGAGTTCATCCTCCATGATTCGGGGATTTTCTGTAATCATGGCCTTCACTGTGCTCACGTTCCCATCGGTAGTAACTGAAACTGGACGTCCACAACGGTCACGATCTTCCAACGACATTGTACCAAACTGAAATTCTTTAAACCACCTATGGACTGTGGATAATGATGGGAGTCTTGTCGCCAAAACAGTTTGTCAAACTTATAAAACTTTCCTTGAAAGACTTCCTTTGAAGAGTCAATAAATCATGGCACAAAAATCTCTCCAAGACAGGCTCTCTGCAACACTTTGAAAACCGTCCCCCTTGCCATTTTGCTGTCTAGAACAAATTTGGCTCTGACGATTTTTTATCATTTTTAGTGTCAAAGCTATTATGACATCACTTGTGATGATGATATAAAAACTGAAATTATGACGTTAGTGGTTTCTGCGCATCCGAGAACTTATGGGGTGGCCCTCGTATTGGTCTGTCTGGGGGAGATAGGACAGGGATATCCTGTTCGTCTGTCAGTGGGAAATAGGAGAGGGGTATCCTGTTGGTCTATCAGGGGAAGATAGGACAGGTGTATCCTGTTGGTCTGTCAGGGGGAGATAGGACAGGGGTATCCTGTTGGTCTGTCAGGGGGAGATAGGACAGGGGTATCCTGTTGGTCTATCAAGGGGAGATCGGACAGGGGTATCCTGTTGGTCTAGCTGTCAGGGGGAGATAGGACAGGAGTATCCTGTTGGTCTAGCTGTCAGGGGGAGAGAGGACAGGAGTACCCTGTTGGCCTAGCTGTCAGGGGGAGATAGAACAGGGGTATCCTGTTGGTCTAGCTGTCGGGGGAGACAGGAGTACCCTGTTGGTCTTTGCTGTTCAGGGGGAGATACGACTGGGTGTCCTGTTTGTCTAGCTGTCAGGGGGAGATAAGACAGGGGTATCCTGTTGGTCTGTCAGGGGGAGTATCAGGGACAGGGGTATCCTGTTGGTTTAACTGTCAGGGGTAGATAGGACAGGGGTATCCTGTTGGTCTAGCTGTCAGGGGAAATAGGACAGGGGTGTCCTGTTGGTCTAGCTGTCAGGGGGAGAGAGGACAGGGGTATCCTGTTGGTTCTGTCAGGGGGTGATAGGACAGGGGTATCCTGATTGGTCTGTCAGGGGGATGCAGGGATTGGTACAGGGGTATCCTGTTGGTCTAGACTGTCATGGGGATGAGAGGCAGGGGTATCCTGTGGTCTAACTGTCAGGGGTGATAGGACAGGGGTATCCTGTTGGTTACTTGTCTGGGAGAGGTAGGACAGGGGTTTCCAGATGGTCTAGCTGCGAGGTGGAGATAGGGACACAGGTATCCTGTTGGTCTAACCTTCCCGTAGGCCTGTATGTAAAACTTCACCATGAATTGGGCTGAGGGTCGTCCCATATTGGTACAGCTCCACTAGGGCCTAATTTC
>CM065738.1:49996814-49999314 GCA_033310375.1 Conus canariensis | reverse complement strand
GAACGTATCTGTGCAGTGGAAAATTTCCTATGAACGTAGTTGTGCAATGGAAGGTTTCCTGTGAACGTGGTTGTGCACTGGAAAGTTTCCTATGAACGTGGTTGTGCACTGGAAAGTTGCCTAAGAACGTGGTTGTGCCATGGAAAGTTTCCTAAGAACGTGGTTGTGCCATGGAAAGTTTCCTAAGAACGTGGTTGTGCCATGGAAAGTTTCCTGTGAAGGTGGTTGTGCCATGGAAATTTTCCTATGAACGTGGTTGTGCAATGGAAATTTTCCTGTGAACGTGGTTGTGCAATGGAAAGTTTCCTGTGAACGTAGTTGTGCAATGGAAAGTTTCCTATGAACGTGGTTGTGCCATGGAAAGTTTCCTATGAACGTGGTTGTGCAATGGAAAGTTTCCTATGAACGTGGCTGTGCAATGGAAAGTTTCCTGTGAACGTAGTCGTGCAAGACCCAACGCTCATGTCTGTCCAAGTAGAGAGCAGGGGTAGGCAGACCTTCGTCATTCTCCCATCATCTGCCACCATTGCCTTTGCCACTCGCCGCTCTGACCATGTTAACTTTTACCGGATGACTACTCTTTTACTACACAGACCCGATCGTGCGGGTCGCGCCCAAGACCCACACATTTTGTAGAGGCTTTTCCGTGCTTGTCCCTAGAACTTAACCCTATTCAGATCACGTGGGTCTTGTAAGACCCACACCTGATAAAGAGCGGTTCAGCAGCTTATTCCTCACCCGATGGCGCGGGTCATGTGCGACCCATTAAAATTGTATAGATCCAGGGGGAACCGCGACTAGTTACGCTGATAATTGATTGTGCCCATACATGGAATTTCTGTGACCAACGGCTGTTAAGATCATTGACAAACTCCTCAGATTTCGTGAGCGTAGCTCTATCCGTTCATAAGATATGTTTTTATTGAGTCACTGGGTCTTTAAAGACCCGGGAAGCACAGTAAAGGTTAAAGCATGGGTAACCCCTTAACGAAAGGAACAAACAGAACACCAAACAAGCACAACGCGTTTCGACCTGTTTGGGTCTTCTTCAGGCGGTGACAAATAACATTGAAAACGGTGAAAACGAACGCTGGATACTGTGTTGAGTACGCAGATGTACATTCATGCGTTCCATGATTTGGAATCCAGGACCTGGTGGTCTTACAGTATCAGCTATGGTTCATGATATACCAAAATTCTTTTTACGTGTGTTTGCTGTCCCATCATTGCGCGTCCTTTGGTGAATGGGCCTCTAATAGTCTGACCCTGATAACCTAGATCGTATTCGTATTCATGTTCGTATTCGTATTTCTCTCTCTCTCTCTCTCTCTCTCTCTCTCTCTCTCTCTCTCTGCGCACACGTATGTGTGTGTGTATGTAGGTACAAGACTGCCTCTCTCTCTCTCTCTCTCTCTCTCTCTCTCTCTCTCTTTTACACATGCACACACACACGCACACACACACACACACACACACACACACACACACACACACACACAACACAACACACACACACAACACACACAGCACGCACAGAGAGAGAGAGAGAGAGAGAGAGAGAGAGAGAGGAAGAGAGAGGAGAGGGAGAGAGAGAATTTCTCTTCCTGTTCACAAAAATTTCCAAAATGCGTACAATTGAAGTGCTCTCTCTCTCTCTCTCTCTCTCTCTCTCTCTCTTCTCTGTGTGTGTGTGTGTGTGTGTGTGTGTGTGTGTGTGTGTGTGTGTGCGTGCGCGCGCGCGTGTGTGTGTGTGTGTATGTACAAGACTGCCTCTTGTCTCTCTCTCTCTCTCTCTCTCTCTCTCTCTCTCTCTCTCTCTCTCTCTCTGTATTTGTGTTTGTATGTGTGCGAGCGCACGCACGCATGTATGTGTGTTTACAAGATTGCCTGCCTCCCCCCCCCCCCTCTCTCTCTCTCTCTCTCTCTTGTTTACACCATTCCATTGGAGGAATGGAGGAAACCAAGATACCATTTAAAGCTTATAAATAGGACTTTACGAAATTTGGATTATAATGGTAAGAAGACATGGGCTACCACTGTTCATCAGTGCTTAAATTCGTATGGCTTTGCATATGTTTGGGACAGCCAGGGCGTTGAAAATATATCGGGATTTTTGAAATGTTTTAAACAAAGAATGACTGATTGCAGATGGCAAGACTGGCATGACCATATCAACAACAGTGACAGATCTGCACAATACAGACTGTTTAAAACAACGTATATGATTGAGCCATACATTAAAATGAAAATGGACAGGTATAGTAAGAGTGCATTGACTAAGTTTAGATTTGGTATCTCTGACATAGCTTGCCATCGGTTCAGATACAGACTAACAGTGCTTTGAATGAAAATAGACTGATATGTCGGCTATGTTACCAGGCCAAGGAAGATGAAATACATTTTTTATTTTGCTGTCCTGCTGTCAATGACCTTCGAGTAAAATTTATGAAGTCAAAGTATTATTTTGATCCTTGTAGTTTTAGAGTCAGCTTACTGTTAA
>CM065738.1:49974314-49994314 GCA_033310375.1 Conus canariensis | reverse complement strand
CATGCATGTGTGCGTGCGTGTAATGTGTGTGTGTGAGTGTGTGTGTATATGTGCGGGTGTATGTGTGTGTGAGCGTGTGTGTGTGTGTTCCGCGCGCGTGTAATATGTATCTATGTGTATGTGTACCTGTGCCCCAGGTACGTGCGCGAGGTGCTGAACTCTGTGACGGTGGCGGGGCTGGTGCAACTGGAGGCGGGAACAGGGGGGGAGGGGGGGAGGGAGGCCAGGTACTGGGTGCCTCCCCCCTGTAGACAGGCCCTGCGGAAAGCCGGGGTCAACTGCCTCAGCATCTCCACCAGCGCCCGACACTTCGCCGGCGTCCGCAAGTGCATGGACCTGGAGGGGCCGGATTGCCTGGGTCAGTGGGTGGTAGTAGTCAGCATGGACAAACGCACACGCACGCACGCGCGCGCACAAATTCACACACACGCATACACACACACGCGCGCGCGCATGCGCACTCTCTCTCACGCACACACACACACACACAAGCAACCGTGCGCACATGCACACAAGCAAGTGCGCACACACACACACAAGCGCGCACACACACATAAGCGTGCGTGCGCACAAACGCGCGCGCGCGCGCGCACACACACACACACAAAACACACACACATACACACATGCACGCACGCACGCGTGCGCGCTCATTGCACATACACACACACCGCAACACACACACACACACACACACACACACACACACACACACACACACACACACACACAACACACACACACACACACACACACACACACACACACACACACACACACACAACACACACACACACACACACACACACACAACACACACACACACACACACACACACACACAGGGCTATAAATGAAGCGCGAAGGGGTGCGAGCGAAAGGTGGAGGGGGGAGGAGGACGTGGAGGGGGGGGGGGGGGGATAGTCCTTTTTCGCCGAGCTCGAAGTGCAGGCGACAAGGCGAGTAAACAACTGTTGGAGAGACTATGGCATATTTATGGTGTCAAAAGCGATGATCTCCACTTAAGCCCTCCCCAACCCCAATGCCACCCCACCCCCTCCTACTCACCCCCAGCCGTGTAGACTTTCGGGTGAACAACATGGCGGTACGGGCGATATTTGAAACTATGGACGAAAAAAAGCAAAACGGGGTCAGCTCGACACTGTATGGACTGTTCCCCTGTTAAGATATTCCTCTTATTTGCCAACGGCGCGCGCGCTGGCATGTGTGTGTGTGGTGTCGTGCGTGCGTGCGTGCGTGCGTGGTGTGTGTGTGTGTGTGTGTGTGTGTGTGTGTGTGTGTGTGTGTGTGTGGCGTCCGTGTGTGTGTGTGTGTGTGTGTGTGTGTGTGTGTGTATTTGTGTGTGTGTGTGTGTGTGTGTGTGTGTGTGTGTGTGTGTGTGTGTGGTCGTTGGTGGTGGCACGGTTGTGGGAGGGGAGATATCGGGAGAGTGGGGGGGGGGGGGCGGAAGGAAGAGAGAGTTTCAAGCAGGAGGAGCATTGAGGAGGGGGATGGAGGTGGGGGTGGGGGTAGAATGAAGTAGAGGAAGTATCAGGCGGGAGAAAATCGATTGGATGGAATATGAAGGGAGTGGGAGGGGGGGGGGGGCGAGGGGGGGGGGGGGGGCGAGGGGGTGGGGGGGGGGGCATCGAGCAAGGAATATATCGAGCCGGGGAGATACTGAACTGGAGAAGTATGAAGCATGAGGGATATTATCAAGCGAGGGAAGTATCAAGCATGAGGGTTATATCAAGCGAGGGATGTATCAAGATAAGGGATATATCAAGCGAGGGATGTATCAAGCATGAGGGATATATCAAGCGAGGGATGTATCAAGCATGAGGGATATATCAAGCGAGGGATGTATCAAGCATGAGGGATATATCAAGCGAGGGATGTATCAAGCATGAGGGATATATCAAGCGAGGGAAGTATCAAGCATGAGGGTTATATCAAGCGAAGGATGTATCAAGATAAGGGATATATCAAGCGAGGGATGTATCAAGCATGAGGGATATATCAAGCGAGGGATGTATCAAGCATGAGGGATATATCAAGCGGGGATGTATCAAACATGATAAATATATCAAGCGGGGGAAGTATCAATAATGAGGGATATATCAAACGGGGGAAGTATTAAGCATAAGGGATATCTCAAGCAGGGAAAGCATCAAGCATGAGGGATATATCAAGCGGGGAAAGTATCAAGCATGAGGGATATATTGCGCAGGGTAGGAGAGGGGGACGTGCAATGCATGTGGAGGTGGTGTACGTATTGAGCATCTGTGGTGGATTAATACATCTTTCATTCTTTTCCTTACAGATGCATGATTAATTCATCTTTCATTCTTCCCTTTAGATGAGGGATTAATACACCTTTTCGTTCTTCCCTTCTGGTGGTGGATTAATTCACCTTTCATTCTTCCCTTCTGGTGGTGGATTAATACACCTTTCATTCTTCCCTTCAGACGTTAGATTAATATACCTTTCATTCTTCCCTTCTGGTGGTGGATTAATACACCTTTTATTTTTCCCTTCTGGTGGTGGATTAATACACCTTTTATTTTTCCCTTCTGGTGGTGGATTAATACACCTTTTATTTTTCCCTTCTGGTGGTGGATTAATACACCTTTTATTTTTCCCTTCTGGTGGTGGATTAATACACCTTTTATTTTTCCCTTCTGGTGGTGGATTAATACACCTTTTATTTTTCCCTTCTGGTGATGGATTAATACACCTTTCATTCTTCCCTTCTGGTGATGGATTAATACACCTTTCATTCTTCCCTTCTGGTGATGGATTAATACACCTTTCATTCTTCCCTTCTGGTGATGGATTAATACACCTTTCATTCTTCCCTTCTGGTGATGGATTAATACACCTTTCATTCTTCCCTTCTGTGATGGATTAATACACTTTCATTCTTCCCTTCTGGTGGTGGATTAATACACCTTTCATTCTTCCCTTCTGGTGGTGGATTAATAACCTTTCATTCTTCCTTCAGATGCTGGTATATCATACCTGTTTCATTCTTTTCGTTCAGATGCTGGGTCAAAACAACATCTTTTGTTCTTTTCCTTTAGGTGGTGGACGAATATATCTTTCCTTCAAACGATGGGATCATCCGTCTTTCATCCTTTTCCTTCAGTCGCTAGTACCACGTGTTTCATTTCTTTTTTTTTTTTTCTCCTCTCTCATTTGCTGGCATTACATGTTTCTTTCTGTTTCTTCAGTCGCTGGCATCACGTGTTTCATTTTTCTTCTCTCTCTCTCTCTCTTTCTTTCTTTCTCTGTCTCTGTCTCTCTCTCTCTCTCTCTCTCTCTCTCTTTCTTTCTTTCTCTGTCTCTCTCTCTCTCTCTCTCTCTCTCTTCTATTTGCCGGTATCACGTGTTTCATTCTGTTTCTTCAGTCGCTGGCGTCACGTGTTCCCTTCTTCTCCTCAGATGACACGTATGACTCCGAGAGCAATGATGCCATGGACGAGTGGGCCGTCACGCACGTGGACTGCATCACGGAGGGAATCCTTCAAACCCCAGGCCTGAGAGCTTTGCTGGGTAAGCTGCTGCTCTGTCTACAACTGTGAGGGCTTTGCTGGGTATCGTGCTGCTGCTCGGTCTACAACTGTGAGGGCTTTGTTGGGTATGGTGCTGCTCTGTCTACAACTGTGAAGGCTTTGTTGGGTATGCTGCTGCTGCTCTGTCTACAACTGTGAGGGCTTTGTTGGGTAAGCTGCTGCTCTGTCTACAACTGTGAGGGCTTTGTTGGGTAAGCTGCTGCTCTGTCTACAACTGTGAGGGCTTTGTTGGGTAAGCTGCTGCTGCTCTGTCTACAACTGTGAGGGCTTTGTTGGGTAAGCTGCTGCTGCTCTGTCTACAACTGTGAGGGCTTTGTTGGGTATGGTGCTGCTGCTCTGTCTACAACTGTGAGGGCTTTGTTGGGTATGGTGCTGCTGCTCTGTCTACAACTGTGAGGGCTTTGTTGGGTATGGTGCTGCTGCTCTGTCTACAACTGTGAGGGCTTTGTTGGGTATGGTGCTGCTCTGTCTACAACTGTGAGGGCTTTGTTGGGTATGGTGCTGCTGCTCTGTCTACAACTGTGAGGGCTTTGTTGGGTATGGTGCTGCTGCTCTGTCTACAACTGTGAGGACTTTGTTGGGTATGGTGCTGCTGCTCTGTCTACAACTGTGAGGGCTTTGTTGGGTATGGTGCTGCTGCTCGGTCTACAACTGTGAGGGCTTTGTTGGGTATGGTGCTGCTCTGTCTACAACTGTGAGGGCTTTGTTGGGTATGGTGCTGCTCTGTCTACAACTGTGAGGGCTTTGTTGGGTATGGTGCTGCTCTGTCTACAACTGTGAGGGCTTTGCTGGGTATCGTGCTGCTGCTCTGTCTACAACTGTGAGGGCTTTGTTGGGTATGGTGCTGCTCTGTCTACAACTGTGAGGGCTTTGTTGGGTATCGTGGTGCTGCTCTGTCTGCAACTGTGAGGGCTTTGTTGGGTATGGTGCTTCTTCTCTGTTTACAACTGTGAGGGCTTTGTTGGGTATAACTGTGGATGCTTTGTTGGATATACTGCTGCTCTGTCCACAACCGTGAGGGCTTTGTTGGGTATGGTGCTTCTTCTCTGTTCACAACTGTGAGGGCTTTGTTGGGTATAACTGTGAGGGTTTTGTTGGGTATACATATGCTGCTCTGTCCACAACCGTGAGGGCTTTGTTGGGTATGGAGCTGCTCTGTCTACAACTGTGAGGGCTTTGTTGGGTATGGTGCTGCTGCTCTGTCTACAACTGTGAGGGCTTTGTTGGGTATGGTGCTGCTGCTCTGTCTACAACTGTGAGGGCTTTGTTGGGTATGGTGCTGCTGCTCTGTCTACAACTGTGAGGACTTTGTTGGGTATGGTGCTGCTGCTCTGTCTACAACTGTGAGAGCTTTGTTGGGTATGGTGCTGCTGCTCTGTCTACAACTGTGAGGGCTTTGTTGGGTATGGTGCTGCTGCTCTGTCTATAACTGTGAGGACTTTGTTGGGTATGGTGCTGCTGCTCTGTCTACAACTGTGAGGGCTTTGTTGGGTATGGTGCTGCTGCTCTGTCTACAACTGTGAGGGTTTTGTTGGGTATGGTGCTGCTGCTCTGTCTACAACTGTGAGGACTTTGTTGGGTATGGTGCTGCTGCTCTGTCTACAACTGTGAGGGTTTTGTTGAGTATGGTGCTGCTGCTCTGTCTACAACTGTGAGGACTTTGTTGGGTGTGCTGCTGCTGCTCTGTCTACAACTGTGAGAGCTTTGTTGGGTATGGTGCTGCTCTGTCTACAACTGTGAGGGTTTTGTTGGGTATGGTGCTGCTCTGTCTACAGCTGTGAGGGCTTTGTTGGGTGTGCTGCTGTCTGCACATGTGAGAGGTCGGTTTGGAAAGTTGACTGAGGGCCTTCTCTCTGTCTCCTTCTCTCTCTCTCTCTCTCTTTCTCTCTCTTTCCGTCTCTCTCTCTGTCTCTCTATCTCTGTCTCGCTCTCTCTTTGTGTCTCTTTCGCTCTCTCTCCGTGTGTCTGTCTGTCTGTCTGTCTCTCTCTCTCTCTCTCTCTGTCTGTCTGTCTGTCTGTCTCTCTCTCTCTCTCTCTCTCTCTCTTTCTCTCTTTCTCTCTCTGTCTGTCTCTCACTCTCTCTCTTTCACTCTCTCTCCCCTTCTCTCTCTCTCACTCTCTCTCACCCCCCCCCTCCAATCTCTCTCTTTTTTTTAAACTGTGGCCCACTCTCTCTCTCTTATCTGTCTCTCTGTCTGTCAGCTCTCTCTCTCTCTCTCTCTCTCTCTCTCTGTCATTGGAAAACATAGACCAATGTATATACAATAATAGAAATAGGCATTTAAAGATAGTAAGTAAAATAATAAAGTACATATATGCATGAGCATAATAAAGAATAAGCCAAACCGAAACCAGGGGTTATTATGTACAGAATGAAGTAAAGGTCGTGGTCGACCTTACGCTGAGTATGGCACTCCCTCTGTGCGAAAGCAAGAGAGTGTTCCACATTCGGCCTAGGGCGACCCAGAACATGGAAAACATAAAACAAATAAGCTCAAGAAGATCTATGTTTTCGCTGTGTTTATATGCGTCTTGTTAATCTTGCTTTCAGATATAGTTGTTGGCATGCAGGTTACATGTTCAGGGATTTGGGTGTGAGCTTGTGTGTCCGACGGCGCGCCCGTGCGGCTCGCGGTCCCCCCCCCCCCCCCCTTGCGCTCCCACCCCCTGGGGGGGGGGGGGGGGGCACGGGCCGGACAGCAACAGAAGACGTCGGAGCACAGCTGCCGGCCGGCGCGCCCCGTGCGGCTCGCAGTCTCCCCCCCCCCCCTCCCTCTCTTGCGCTCCCGCTGCGGTGGGGGGGGGGGGGGGGGGGGCGCGGGGGGGGGGGGGGGCGCGCGGTCCGGACAGCAACAAGAGACGTCGGAGCACATCTGCCGGCCGGCGCGCCCCGTCCGGTTCGCGGTCTCCCCCCCCCCCCCCCCCCCTCTCTTGCGCTCCCGCTGTGATTGGGGGGTGGGGGGGGGGGACGCGGGGGGGGGGGGGGGGGGGGGGGGGGGGGGGGGGGGGCGTGCGAACAGCAACAAGGCCTGTTCTTAATTTTACCTGGGTGACTAGTATTACAAAGGTTCGAGGATATATATGTTGCTATACAATATTGTTGCTTATCAAACTTAGGAAATATTGTCTCGATTAACTAGTATGTTTTGTGAATATCTATAATATGTTTACTGATGTAAATTCTAGGGATGGTTTTTCAGTATGTTCTTGACTGCAATGAAGTCACTACATTATTCAACCCTACCCTAACCCCATCCTAACCCTAACCCTAAACCTAACTCGAGTTTTGGAAGAAAAAAAAAACGACCTCTGAAAACAAGGCCTTCATAGCGACAGAATCAGGAATCCCAATTCTGAGGCTGGTGTCTCCTTACTGAGACTAAACTTATGCAAGTGAACGAGAACTATGTTTCATGTCATTTGATACTGTTTTCTTTGGAAAAATCGAAAATTTGACGCTGCGAACTCTTTGTGTACAGACCTTTGGCCTCACAATAAATGGCGCAGCATTAAACGCGCGTCAAGAGTCTCTCTCTGTCATTGAAACAAGGAAATAGGATGCTTTATTGGAAGCCTCTCTCCTTATTTATCTATCTATCTATCTGTGTGTGTGTCACTGAAAAAAGGGAATAGGATGCTTTATTTGAACTCTCTCTCTCTCTCTCTCTCTCTCTCTCTCTCTCTCTTCCCCCTCCCTCTCCCCCCCTCTCTCTCTCTCTCTGTATAGGTGTGTGTATGTGTGTGTGTATATATATATATATATGTGTGTAAATGTATGCACGTGTATATATATATATATATATGTATATGTGTGTAAATGTATGCACGTGTATATATGTGGGTATATGTATATGCATATGTATGCATGTGTGTGTATATATATGTATATGTGGGTGTGTAGGTATGTGTATGTATGTATGTATGTATAATTTGAAAAACAAAAGAAATGAAAAGGAAAAGAAATACGAAAAGTATGAGGATGTGATTGATTGAGATGGACCGAGCCTGATTGGATCAAGAAGTGTAGTAGAATTGAATGTATAACTAATAATATGTAATTATGCAAAGTATAGACAATCAAGGAAACTAAGAGGGAATACATGTAATTATAATCTGAATGGATATAAATTAAAAATTACATGACCAAGCAAATGAGCATGAAGGGGGGGGGGGGGGGGGGTCATGGAGGAAGCAACCACAGAGACTGGTTAACACAGTATGGGAACAAACGTGGCCACTGGGGGGGCAGGGGGGGGGGGGTAGTCTAGGTGTATGAATGGTTTAAGTTAATAAGTATGGAAATGTGCATATAATAGATAATCAAGGATAAAAGGAAACATGTACAGAAGAGGAAGGTTAAATAAGTAACGAAATCTAATATACATACACATGTAAAACTACGAAATGAACACAAAAGGAAACATAGTTCAGCTAACAGCAAGGCACGCATTGAATTGTTTTGATGTAGGTCAACACGCAAGTCTGCACGAGTTGCGAGACTGACTCCGCTACGCGCACACAGCGCCAGTCTCCCTCTGTCCGTCTCTCTCGACCGTTCTTTCCCTTTCACTCTTTGGGGGGGGGGGGGGGGGGGGGGGGGGGGGGGGGGAGTGGAGCGTGAGGTGGTTGGGGCGAAAGTGGGAGGCGATGGGAGTGAGGGTGGGAGAGAGAGTTGATGCAGAAATGAGAATTGCCTGTTGAATCTTGGCTGGATCGTCTGCTATGAAATGGCTGCCCATAGATCATATTATAACATATAAGAGTATGGTTTTTGAACTCGAATAATGATAGCTATTATATGCATTTTGATTATTTTCCGAGGTTGTTTTGAATGGTTAAAGTTTGAATTCTAGGGATCCGACCATCAAGAGACTCCTCTGGTCAACAGGCAATCTAGACACACGTGTACGAGCCAAGTGGCAACAATTCACGGGACAGGAAACGACAGAGTCACAGGCTGAAAAGAAATTGGGAAAACCACAATTAAAGAGCAAATAACTGAAGGAATGTACTAACCTGATACATGGAAAGCGACAAGGTTACAGTAATTGATCCATGGGGTTGCGAAATCCAATGAATATAAACAATACAAGTCTAGCACCACACGAACTCGACCACAGAAGAACACACACTGTGTCAAAGGTTAGCATGGCAGCTTTTGTTATTCGGGTTTTACCTTTGCAAGGCGATAGGCTTATTTTGCGCATGCGTAAATGATGTAAACAAAAGATACTTAAAATAGTACGGCCTTCCCGAGAATTGTACGACGCGGGGTTGAAAGGTCTCCGCTGTGTATGTGGGCGAGAATGCGATGAGGGGATTGAGATAGGAGGCATGTGTCTTGTGTGCTAGTGTCGACAGCATTAGTGTTATGAGTTTTGAGAATGATGGTGTATATACTTACAATCGCGTTCGTGGGGAAGAATGTATCAAGAAGTTTTGATGTATAATTAAGATAGAATTCTGCATGTACATACTGTCATGGAAGAATGCTTGGTTGCAGTCATGGTAAATTTTGTTCTAATTATATAAAATTGATTTACCTCTTGTTGTGTACTCATGTGAATAGGCTGATGGCCTCACATTAAAGTCACGAGTCACGAGTCTCTCTCTCTCTCTCTCTCTCTCTCTCTCTCTCTCTCTCTCTCTCTCTCTCTCTCAACGAGCTAAGAGACGAGCTTTAGAAATTAGACAAATGATCAACGGAAACGATCTATCCTCCCTGTCATAATGAAGAAGGTGTCTGTTAGTTAAGTCAGAATGTGAGTGTGGACGGGGAGTCGGAATGAGCAGCGTGGGGGTGATGCTACTGCGGTGGCACGAAATATTAGACAGAGAAATAGGGAGTCTGTTGTTGTTGTTGTTGTTGTCGTTGTCGTACCCTGGCTAAAAGACTCCAGGGATCATCCGAACAGCCGAAGTACTTAAACACTATGGTACAAATGCATCAGCTAGGGATGAGAACATTACGTGTGTGACGGTTTTGATTACCCCACCACGTGGGCAGCCACACTCTGACTTCGGGGGATTTTGGAGACTGATAATGTTATGCTAGGAGCTTGTCACAACTGAAGACAATCCCCAAATAACTATACAGAGCGTAACAACATTTTAATGTAGCCTTGGTGTTCTAGCCTATGTCAATTGGCCTGACACAGCCTTAAATCAATGCGGAAGAGGGAGTCTAATAGCAAACTTTATCGGCGACCGGTTCCACAGCAGGTTATGTTTGTTTGTTTGTTTGCTGTCTCCTCTTCTGTGCCCCTTCAGTGGCATTGCACCCACCGTCGTTCGTTCCAGCCCCCTTCGACAGCCACAGCCTGGCCTATCCCGCCACAGCTCCGGCACCAACAATCCACAGAGAGCGATCAATGTCAAGTCGCCGTGAGGCAACCCACTAGAGGAGACACTGCGATGCCGCCGAATCACTTGGGTGGTGTTCAGTGGTGCCTGTCCTGATCCCAGCATGCGCAGGACACCACCGGCTGAGCCCCTCATCTAACGAGGATAATAGTGTACAGTATTGGTAATAGTCGCAGAGTGCCAGTGTGGATGAGCTCTCCCTCCGAAGGGCGCCACCACGTCCGACCGTCAGACAGACAGTCTCCATGAATTGGCCGATACCTGTGACCCCAACAGAACCTCACCTACTGGCATAGACGTGGAGAAGGAATCAAAACTGAGGTCGCCATGAGAGCAGGGTATGAAAGACAACAACAGATTTGAGACCCCACGCACCCCCACCGCTTTGTTTTTAATATGCTGATCAGTGGGGGTGAGGATGATAAAGAGGATGCTGTGGATTTCCATTCCGGTCTGAGACTACATGACGGGGCTGTACCCTTAAGATTACTGTCATATTTCCAGGCGTCAACCAGACTCGAGAGATACAGACAGCTGCAGTGTTGGTCAGGAAATTTAAGCAACTCTGTCAGTGTAGACGAGAAGAAAAAAGGTACAGATCTAGTGCAAGGAATGAAGTGTAGAAGAGAGACAAAGGTACAGATCTAGTGCAAGGAATGAAGTGTAGAAGAGAGACAAAGGTACAGATCTAGTGCCGGGAATTAATAGCAGAAGAGAGACAAAGGTACAGATCTAGTGCAGGGAATGAAGTGTAGAAGAGAAAAAAAAAAACAAGATGCAAAGCATATGAACGTACTCCCAGTTTATCTTGAATACGCGTGTCCAAACCGCTTATAAATCGGCCAAGAACTTTCTGGGATATTCCATAAAGAAGAAAAACCGTTTGGGGCCGTTATAGCCGTTAGTAACGGCTATTCTGGTGACAATAAAACATCGGGCATCATCCGTGACCCATAATGAACATACGTACAAATTTTCAGAAAGATCGGCCCAGAAGTTTTGTCTGGAGCGAGTGGAACATATTTTGACCACGGACAGACACACAGACAGACACACAGACAGACAGACAGCATGTCTTCGTTCCCATTGTAAAGTACTCCCTGTTCCAGAAGAACTGGGAGTACAAAAAGGTACAGATCTGTGCGCGGATTGCCAGCTGTGAATCTCTGTCAGTTTCTTCACAAACTCACTTCAAGATGGAGAATGGGTGTTTTGGAATTCCCTTTGCATGTGTGAATAGTTACAGTGTTTTGAATTGCTAGAGAAAAGGCAATTTTTTAACCTAAAAATGTGTACCCGCATCTTTTGCCCTTTTCTCATAATGGGTAGGGTCCTTTATACTGTCTTCTGGACACAGTCCCTTATTACGTATGTCTTTCCTTTGTCGTTGGAATTGGATGCAAGGTTCGTTAGTGTTACCTGTGACGACGATCCTTTGACATATTCCGTGAATCAGGTCCTTTCACAATTCGTGCGAATAGCCCCCTTCACCATTTCCTGGCAATACGGTTATTTTCGTGCTGGCTCTGAATGTCGCTCTTTTACATGAGTCTGATCCAAAGGGGTTCCTTGATACTGCCTGTGAGAAAGTGTGTTGAGCGTGGACTGTGAGTGGGGATATATCCCTCAAAGTTTCATTAGACAGTGATACCAGGAACTCTCACAAACGGGAGGGCAGGGGGTGACGTGAACAGGCAAGTACTTCTTCCACGGCATGGTGGTGATGATGATGATGATGATGATGACGAAGATGATGATGATGATGATGATGATGATGATGATGATGATGACTAAGATGATGATGATGATGATGATGATGATGATGATGATGATGATCGATTCTCCCATCGTGTCCGACGGATGAGTAGGCAGGCTGATTTGGGTCCTCATGTGGGAAAGAAAACCAATTCTTGAGGCACAAAGTCGTCCACAGACGCTGCATGGAATGGAGTCCTGCAAGGATGGGCCCCGTCTTTTCCAATTCCTCCTTTCCTGGATAGCAGCTGCTCTGTTGCGCTCAGATGTCTTTGTGCCCTGGGTACACTGTTGCTTCCATTGTGTTCTGTCAAGGGCGACATCTTCCCAGGAAGCAGTGTCGATGTTGCAGCTTCTTCGGTTGGCCTTCAAGGTGTCTTCGTATCTCTTGAGAGGTCTTCCTTGGTCACATTGTCCTTCCTTCAGTTGTCCATAGAGCAGCATCTTTGGAATTCTCTTGCATGGCATACCTCAGTTCTAAACGATTTCCTACTGTCGATAGAAATGCTCACAATGACCTTTCTGTATTAGTAGGTTTAGATCATCCAGATGTACTAACATTGATGAATCCGTGAACACAGACATTCTTAGCGAAGGTTGTGTGATATATTTAGCCTAACCTGTGAGGATGGTGAGGTGGTATTAGCGGCGGATGCCCACACGCCTGCTTTCTGTGACGGCCCGCAGAGAAGGGGGTGAAGGCCGTGGAGGTGGGTTGTGGCACGGGCCAGCTGTCCCTGCACTTGGCCGCCATGTTCCCCAACTCCACCTTCACGCTGACCGACCTGGAGCCCGAGTCGCTGGACCAGGCGAAGACCCGCGCCCAGGCCCTGAGTCTGACCAACGTGTCCTTCCGCGTCCTGGACGTCCTCCACCTCCCCGGCGACCTCCAGGGGGCCGTGGATTGGCTGTTGATGTCCAACGTCATTCACTGTCTTCCACGCCCTTCAGACGCTCTGCAGGCGATCCGGAAGGCGCTGAAGCCTGGAGGTCACTTCTCCATGGTGGACTTCTTCGTGTCCAGTGACCTGGCGGAGAACGTGAGAAGCTGCCAGGGAGCGGCTGTGCTGCACTCTATGGAAGCCTTCAACTGCATCCCTGCCAGCAGTGGTGACGGCTGTGAGGCAGAGACCTCTGAGCCTTGGTGGAGTGCCCAGAAAGCCCTGCAGCTTGTCCAGGCCGTTGGCATGCAGGTGCTGGGTGTGGCCAGGTCCAGGCCTTGAATGCTACGGCAGTCATCATGTGCCAAAAGGCAGAGAATTCTGAGCAGAGTCAGAAGTAGTGAACACTATGATAGCCTGTTTGTGTCAAAAAAAAGCAAAGAAATCCATTTTAACTAGAGTTTTGTTTCGGTCATTTGTTTGCTTGGGTAAAGTTGTTCGCCTGCCATGTATCAACGCGATATAAAAAAGTATGACAAACCCAAATTTAATTTCCAAAACAAACATGACATCACATTTGCAGTTGTTCTTGCATAAATCCCCCCCCCCCTCTCTCTCTCTCTGTGTCTCTGTCTCTGTCTCTGTCTCTCTCTCTCTCTCTCTCTCTCTCTCTCTCTCTCTCTCTCTCTCTCTCTCTCTCTTCGTGTTGTTCCACATTCATATATGTGATTTCCCATTTACAAAAGGTACGTGGCATGAATGCGACCC
This sequence comes from Conus canariensis, assembly GCA_033310375.1. Taxonomy (NCBI): domain Eukaryota; kingdom Metazoa; phylum Mollusca; class Gastropoda; order Neogastropoda; family Conidae; genus Conus; species Conus canariensis. Next base: position 49,980,973 of record CM065738.1, on the reverse strand, counting down.
AGCTTTATGTATGTCTTTCATGTATTTTATTTTGAAAAGCAGCTTAAAGTTTTATTTCCCAAATGTCCAGTGATTGACACAGGTCTTGACCATTTCATAGGAAACACAACAGCATACAGTCACAATTGCTAAAGTATTACCCATGAATGCGGTCCTTTTGTGAATACCTCACTTTAGGTTCCATAAACTATAAAAGAGCATATTTTGGGGCCTCAGTTTTCTTTGTTGTGAATTTTTGTTTGCTTATTTGTGTACTTTTCTGAGTACCGAAATCGCTTTATTTCAGCGGCCAAGCTGTTCTGGGTAATGTGGAGAAGAAACAAACTGATGAAATCAAGTTTATGATGAAAACTGTTTTTTTTTTTTTTTTGTGGAGGAGAAACTAGAGTCTGTTTTTCATCTGATTTTCTTTTTTTCAATGTAACATAGCTGGACATTTTTGGACAGACTTGGAGCTCACAGTAAATCAAACCTGTGTGAAAGCAACTAATATGAAAATAGAGGTGGAATCTGTTCTGGGACACGCGCATGACTGTAAATCAAATGACGAACAGATCTCATTCTGCTATGGGACAACTTCCACACATACGGATGCAGAATGAACAACTCGCAACCATATGTAGCTATGTTTCTGGATCAACAATTTCTGAGGTACAAAACAGAACACACACACACACACACACACACACACACACACACACACACACACACACACACACACACACACCGCAACCTATCACCTACCCGAACCCAGAAAATTAATAGTTTATGAAGTCGAAGTTAAAAACAAGATGCAAAGCATATAAGCGTACTCCCAGTTTATCTTGAATACGCGTGTCTAAACCGCTTATAAATCGGCCAAGTACTTTCTGGGATATTCCATAAAGAAGAAAAATCGTTTTGGGCCGTTACAGCCGTTAGTAACGGCTATTCTGGTCAAATAAAACATCGGGCATCATCCGTGACCCATAATGAGCATAGGTGCAAATTTTCAGAAAGATCGGCCCAGACGTTTTGTCTGGAGCGAGTGGAACACATTTTGACCACGGACAGACACACAAACAGACACACAGACAGCATTATTTTCTTCGTTCCCATTGTAAAGTACCCCCTGTTCTGTAAGAACTGGGAGTACAAAAACATGGCTTAGAACAGCCCATCAAAAAAACAAACAAACAAACAAACAAAACAAAAAAAACCCTCTGGAGTGTGGGAAGTCATGACGTAGCAGACTGAAGTCATCAAAATGTGTGGAACGTTATCATAGGATCAGCAATCATGACGTATTCTAGCCACTCAAAATGCTCGGATCATTCCAGTCTAAACAATTTCTTGAAGCATCGTCCACCTCCGGCGCTATTCTTGGACCGTAAAGAGGTCTGAATTATTACCTACCGCGTGCCTACGTCATTTGCTAAATTAACGTCACATGAAACTAAACACTTGTAAACCTAACTTTTGTTAGATCCGAATCAACACATGAAATAGAGATGTTTCGTACGCAAATATATATGCATGTATGTGTTGTTGAATGTGTATACGTATGCGCAAATCTGCGTATTTGTGCATGCGAGCTTATGTCAAAGATTAATCATTTTTTCCCATTAAACTGGGATTGTGTGTGTGTGTGTGTGTGTGTGTGTGTGTGTGTGTGTGTGTGTGCGTGCGTGCGTGTGTGTGTGTGTGTGTGTGTGTGTGTGTGTGTGTGTGTGTGTGTGTGTCAGTACAACACTATGTTAATCTGACAGTAAATGGTTTCAGTCAGTCAGTCAGTGTGTGTGTGTGTGTGTGTGTGTGTGTGTGTGTGTGTGTGTGTGTGTGTGTTTAGATGGGAGAAGGGGATCCATATAACTTCTAGGGTGAAAATGAGAAAATTGACATTCTTTCCCTGCAGCTGTCTTCGACTGGAGAGTCATTTAGTCTTCTTTTTGTACTCCCAGTTCTTATAGAACAGGGAGTACTTTAGAATGGGAACGAAGAAATGCTGTCTGTGTGTCTGTCTGTCTGTCTGTGTGTCTGTGTGTCCGTGGTCAAAATGTGTTCCACTCGCTCCAGACAAAACTACTGGGCCGATCTTTCTGAAAATTTGTAGGTATGTTCATTATGGGCCACGGATGATGCCCGATGTTTTAGTTTACCGCTATAGCCGTTACTAACGGCTGTAACGACCTGTAACGGTTGTTCTTCTTTATGGAATATCTCAGAAAGTACTTGGCCAATTTATAAGCGGCTTGGATGATCTTGTGATAAATCGGAGCCTCTGTCCATATGTAAGTGATGTAATGCTGAAAATGGATTAAACAACCGTTAAAACCGTTATTCTGCCGTTATTTCTTATATATAGGTGGATTTTAATTAAATTTGGTATATAGAAAGGTTATCACACACAAATGGCACTTCTATATAGTGTTTCAAAATTTGACCGTTAAAAACCATTATTCTGCCGTTATTTCTTATATGTAGGTGGATTGTAATGAAATTTGGTATATAGAAAGGTTATCACACACAAATGGCACTTCTATATAGTGTTTCTAAATTTGATCATTAAAAACCGTTATTCTTGACATATTGTCCGATTTGGATGAAATTTGATATGTACACAGGCTTTCGCCCAATGAGGACTAAAATACTGGTTTCAAAAGTGTATATCGGTTATATAACCGTTAAACCGTTATTTTGCCGTTATTTTTTTTTATATACATTGGTGGGTTTTAATGAAATTTTGTATATAGAAAGGTTATCACACACAAATGGCACTTCCATGTAGTGTTTCAAAATCTGACCGTTAAAAACCGTTATTCTTGACATATTGTCCGATTTGGATGAAATTTGGTATGTACACAGGCTTTAGCCCAGTGAGGACTAAAATACCAGTTTCAAAAGTGTACATCGGTTAAATAACCATTAAAACCGTTATTTTGCTTTATTTCTTATCTCACAAAGCACTTGGCCGATTTATAGGCGGTTTGGAAAACTGGGAGTACGTTTATATGCTTCGCATCTTGTTTTTCTTTTTTTCCTTTTTTTTTTTTGTTTTGTTTTTGTTTGTCGATTGGTCTGACACAGCCTTAAGCCAAGGCGGCTTTTTTGGTTTGTTTGTGAATAAGGTTATGCAGGTTTTTTTTTTAACCTATGAAAAAAGTCCTGTAGGAGTGTCTGCCTTGCCGACCGAGTCTTCACTTGGCAGCCGCTCGTGAACAACGTTACGCAGTATGACTTGTGACTGACGTTATTTGGTGTTGCCTGTGACTGACGTTATTTGGTGTTGCCTGTGACTGACGTTATTTGGTGTTGCCAGTGAATGACGTTATTTAGTGTTGCCAGTGAATGACGTTATTTGGTGTTGCCTGTGAATGACGTTATTTAGTGTTGCCTGTGAATGACGTTATTTAGTGTTGCATGTGAATGACATTATTTGGTGTTGCCTGTGAATGACGTTATTTGGTGTTGCCTGTGAATGACGTTATTTAGTGTTGCCTGTGAATGACGTTATATAGTGTTGCCTGTGACTGACGTTATTTAGTGTTGCCAGTGAATTACGTTATTTAGTGTTGCCAGTGAATGACGTTATTTGGTGTTGCCTGTGAATTACGTTATTTAGTGTTGCCTGTGAATGACGTTATTTAGTGTTGCCAGTGACTGACGTTATTTAGTGTTGCCAGTGAATGACGTTATTTGGTGTTGCCTGTGAATTACGTTATTTAGTGTTGCCAGTGAATGACGTTATTTGGTGTTGCCTGTGAATGACGTTATTTAGTGTTGTCTGTGAATGACGTTATTTAGTGTTGCCAGTGAATGACGTTGTTTAGTGTTGCCTGTGAATGACGTTATTTAGTGTTGTCTGTGACTGATGTTATTTAGTGTTGTCTGTGAATTACGTTATTTAGTGTTGTCTGTGAATTACGTTATTTAGTGTTGCCTGTGAATTACGTTATTTGGTGTTGTCTGTGACTGACGTTATTTAGTGTTGTCTGTGAATGACGTTATTTAGTGTTGTCTGTGAATTACGTTATTTAGTGTTGTCTGTGACTGACGTTATTTAGTGTTGCCTGTGAATTACGTTATTTAGTGTTGTCTGTGACTGACATTATTTAGTGTTGCCAGTGAATGACATTATTTAGTGTTGCCTGTGAATGACGTTATTTAGTGTTGCCAGTGAATGACGTTATTTGGTGTTGCCTGTGAATTACGTTATTTAGTGTTGTCTGTGAATGACGTTATTTAGTGTTGCCAGTGAATGACGTTATTTGGTGTTGCCTGTGAATAACGTTATTTAGTGTTGCCAGTGAATGACGTTATTTGGTGTTGCCTGTGAATGACGTTATTTGGTGTTGCCAGTGAATGACCTTGTTTAGTGTTGCCAGTGAATGACGTTATTTGGTGTTGCCTGTGAATGACGTTATTTAGTGTTGTCTGTGAATGACGTTATTTAGTGTTGCCTGTGAATGACGTTGTTTAGTGTTGCCAGTGAATGACGTTATTTAGTGTTGCCAGTGAATGACGTTATTTAGTGTTGTCTTTGAATGACGTTATTTGGTGTTGCCTGTGAATGACGTTATTTAGTTTTGCCAGTGAATGACGTTTAGTGTTGCTAGTGAATGACGTTATTTAGTGTTGCCAGTGAATGACGTTATTTGGTGTTGCCAGTGAATGACGTTATTTGGTGTTGCCTGTAAATGACGTTATTTAGTGTTGCCTGTAAATGACGTGATTTGGTGTTGCCTGTGAATGACGTTATTTAGTGTTGCCTGTGAATGATGTTATTTTGTGTTGCCTGTAAATGACGTTATTTAGTGTTGCCTGTGAATGACGTTATTTAGTGTTGCCTGTGAATGACGTTATTTGGTGTTGCCTGTGAATGACGTTATTTAGTGTTGCCAGTGAATTACGTTATTTGGTGTTGCCTGTGAATGACGTTATTTGGTGTTGCCTGTGAATGACGTGATTTGGTGTTGCCTGTGAATGACGTTATTTGGTGTTGCCTGTGAATGACGTTATTTAGTGTTGCCTGTGAATGACGTCGTTTGGTGCTCTCTGTGAATGACGTTTTTTGGTGTTACCTGTTTCCCCGAAGATGGAGTATGGCTGCCTTAATGGCGGGATTGAAAAAAAAAACGGTCATACACACAAGACTCCACTCCCTTTGTTTGTGTGGATGGGATCAATACTTGTCTGTCCATATAGGGAGTGTCCGCAGGATATCAGCCTGCGTACGCAGAGGAAGAAGAAGGTGTTACCTGTGAATCACGTTATTTAGTGTTACCTGTGATTTATGTTATTCAGTGTTGGCTGTGAATGACGTTTTTCAGTGTTAGCTGTGAATGACGTTATTCAGTGTTACCTGTGAATGACATTATTCAGTGTCAGCTGTGAATCGGGATATTTGAAGCCTAACCTGTGAGGAAGGTGAGGTGGTATTAGCGGCGGATGCCCACACGCTTGCTTTCTGTGACGGCCCACAGAGAAGGGGGTGAAAGCCGTGGAGGCGGGCAGTGGCACGGGCCGGCTGTCCCTGCACCTGGCCGCCATGTTCCCCAACTCCACCTTCACGCTGACCGACCTGGAGTCCGAGCCGCTGGACCAGGCGAAGACCCGCGCCCAGGCCCTGGGTCTGACCAACGTGTCCTTCCGCGTCCTGGACGTCCTCCACCTGCCTGGCGAACTCCAGGGGGCCGCGGATTGGGTCCTGACCTGCTACGTCATCCACCACCTCCCTCACCCGTTGGAAGGTCTGCAGGCCATCTGGAAGACGCTGAAAACCGGAGGTCAGTACTCAATGGTGGACCTCTTCGTGTCCAGTTACCTGGCGGAGAACGTGAAGAGCTGCAAGGGGGCGGCAGCGCTGCACACCATGCACACCTTCAACTGCATCCCTTATAGCTGCAGCGGTGACTCTGACGCGGAGGCTCCGGGCACCTGCTGGGGTGCCGAGAAAGCCGTGGAGCTCGTGCAGGCTGCCGGCTTGAAGGTGCTGGGTCTGGCCAGGTCAGAGGCCATGAACACGACGGGGGTCCTCATGTGTCAAAAGCCGGAGAACTCCGAGCCAAGACAGGAGTCTTGAATCCTATGCAATCTGTGTGTGCCAAAAGGCGAAGGATTCGAAGTGAATTGGGGGAGGGGGGGTGGGGGGGGGGGGGCGGTCCTGTTTCGGGTCGTTTGCCAGCTTGAGCAAAATTCTTTCTCATTTAAACGTTGGAATGAAATAGGCTAAGGAATCTGTGTTGAGTTTGATCATTAAATATATAATAATAATAAATATTAAATATGAAAGTTGCGAATGGTCTTTACTTTGAAACTGTTTTCGACTCATTCCCATCTGTCTCTCTCTGTCAACATAAAGGAGCGTTACATGTACTTGTTGCTTTTGTTCATGCATCGTGATTTCATCATGATAAGTATGTGTCTTGCACTGTTGATTTTGTGGACATATTCTGATCATAACATAATAAATGAGAATTATGTTCTATTGATCTTTTTGATACTGTATGACCAGATCATTATAAATGAGTGTTATTTACGTTGATTTTGTTGACACATTGAGACCATAGCATGATAAATGAGTGCCATGTACTGTTGATTGTATCGATGCATTGTCGCTGTTTACCCCCAAACAGCCAATAACGTGTGCCATGCCAAGATTCAGAAAAGATAATATGATT